>CCAG010008586.1:0-48437 GCA_001077435.1 Glossina morsitans morsitans | reverse complement strand
AAAAAAAAAAATGATAAACAAAAATATTATAAAAATTTTTACAACTATAAATAAAAACATGTAAAAACACTATAATGTGACACGGTCGCCGTTAAATACCCCCAAATACCCTACATCATGCTTCCAGTTATTCGTATAACGATTTTTCAATGTCAGGGGTTATATGAGAAGTGGTCAGATTTGAAACATATTCAATAGTGTTCGTGCTCGGGTGGAAATACGTCTGTGTACCAAATTTTATCGAAATATCTCGAAAATGACGACCTCTAGCTTGAATAGAAGAACACAAGACGGACAGGAGCACAGATAAGCTGAAGTCGACTAAGAAAATGATCCTGAATCAATCGGTATCATAACAGATGGGTTTTTCTCAAGTTCTTCTTGGTGTTCTATACATAAACACAAACTTAATATGCCCTTGTACCACAAGCGGTGTAGGGTGTAAATAAACAAAAGAAAATTATATTCAGCTGCGACCGAATCTGTTATACCGGTCATTTTAAAAAAGCACTCAAAAAGAAAAAAACTAATTTTTTAATAATCTATAATATTTGTGGGCGTGGCTGATTTTTTCTACTTTCCCAGAATGAACACTGAAATTTGTATCGTGTGTCTGAAGCGGTTGTCTTCATTTTTGCAACCATGCGTACGGTTATCACAGCGATTAGCAGACAGATGGACAGACGGGCTGACAAATACGTCTAGAACGACTCGCATTTGTTTCTACTCAATAATATGTAATAATGGTAATAAACTCCTCATTCTATGGCGGTGGGTATAGAAAAATAAAAAATATACCTAAACAACCTAAATAGAAAGGAAACAAAAAATTGCAAAATAAAAAAAGAAATTCTTTGAAACTAATTTACGTTTCACTTCAAGTCTATAGATATTGAAGTGACACCGATACGGTTTGGCGTATACGATGTTCCCATGGAGGAACCGATAGTTTTACACAATATAGGACATACCGGTAAATGGAGTTTTTCCGCTTAATCATCTTAAGAAAAATTGTAAATATTTTAAAAATGGAAAAATTTCTAGTTCAATTTCAAGTGCCTAGAACGAGCTTGGGTGAGAAGCCCTTCATTACTGGCGGAATACTTGTGGGCAAATATGTAGTCGAACAAACGCATTTCCATTGGGGTTCGGCTGCTCACAAAGGCTCCGAGCATGCGCTAAACGGTCGTCGATATGATCTGGAAATGCATATAGTTCACCGCAACGCCAAGTACGCCGACGTGAATACGGCTAAAGATTTTGAAAACGGCGTAGCCGTGATTGCTGTTCTCTTTGAAGTTGCCAAGGTACAAAAGGCAAAGCAAAAAAATATATAATCTGCTCATTTTCATACTTTCTCACGCGATCTGAATTAGAGGCGCGATGTAAAACATCCCGGTATGGAGGTGATTTTGAAAAACTTAAAAAGACATTAAACTTGCCGATAAATCCGTAACGGCCAAAGAGATCTTTAGTTTGGGCTCATTGTTGGCGAATATGGATCGCACAGATTTCTATACATATCTCGGTTCACTGACAACGCCACCATGCTCGGAAACCGTGACGTGGATAGTCTTTTCACATATTCTTCCGATCTTGCGTTCAGATGTAAGTTTTCTATGAATGCTGTAACCTTCGTTGCTCTCTTAATTTCAGAACTCCTTCTCTTTAAACAGCTGGAAAAATTCTGGAATATTAAAGATAGCAACGGTAAGCGATACGTTAACACTCGTGGCTTGCAGAGCAGTCTCTATCGTAACGTTTCCCATGTCGGACACCGTGCTGTGAGAAACTCTGCATGGAATTTCGGGTAATTTATTAATTTTATTACTCTTCCGGATATATCCTCAATGTTGCTCTTCTTTTTCTATTACATATTAAAGAAAATTTGTTCCTCCGATAAATTTTTATATATTTGCAAGCACTATTTTACATTAAGAAAAGGAAATATATTTCATTTATATAAATTGTTATCTAAAAATGTTGTCTCGCTATTTCATTGAAGGGTAAGGGAAGGCTAGCTAAGCGCGCAATGATTGATCATTGTTGATTGGAAGCAAAAAATTTGTATAATTATGGGGAAAATTTTCAGTTGTCCCCAGCCTGAGCCTGGCATAGTGGTCCGGTAGACGTCGAAGCAATCTTCCAGCTATGGTCTGACAACGGTAATAGGACTTATTGCAGGAATTTTGTTGTGGCGGTTGGAAGAGCTTGCTTGCTTACTCGCTATGGAGTTTTATTTCAACCCCGTATTTGAGTCAAAAAATTAGAAGAATTAGCATATATACCTACACTTTTTCACTTTCTTAACAGAAAAACGATAGAAAAACTATACTTTTTCACTTTCTTGACAGAAAAACGATAGAACTATATTTTCAGGGCAGTCATATTTTTCGTATTATTTTTTGTTTATTACAAGCAACTCTGTGCTCTGTACACTTTGCACACATACCACATGTGAGGACATGTCCATGTATGTACGTCCATCTGGCAATCGGCAGTTAATCACCCTATGGACATTTGTGGATGTCTTCCCCCTGCCTGTATCATCGGATACCGTAGGATTGAGCTTTCACGGCAAGTACCTACGAAAAGCACCTAAAGACAATAAGTTGTAGGCAAGTAAAGGATCCAAAACCATTGGAACGAGTTGAAATTTTATTTGAAGCCGATATATTTTGCGTTCCGATATACGAACGCTACTGAAAATAGATTAGATGGGATCATTCTAATGCTTTATTTTGAATAAGTGATTATGGGAAAAATATTTGCATTTATTTGAAACGAGAAACAAATCATGACACGGGCCGGGGGAACTATCAGCATTGTAAGCAAACCTGCATACTCATCAAAAAGCCAAGATCGTGCTCCATATTTGGAGGGATCAGAAGGCTGCGCTTCTCAACCATCGCGAAGAAAATCAATTGATTCAGGAAACCATGTACTTGCAACCTCTAGTAGATGGAAAATGAGAAGGTATGAAGAATAAACGCAGAAATGGTTCTGTTCTGTTGAGCCAATTGGTACGTCTCCTATTAACACACTTAACCTTGTATAGTCATCACAATAATGATGGGAGGGACTTTGCTTTATACGTTAGCTTCAGTTAGTTGGTTGGTTGGGTGGTTGGTAATAATAAAATGATTATACTTTTATTGAACTGAGTCGTGATTGTGAAAAACTGAATGAATAATTAAAAAATTCCTTTTCTTTATTATTAAATATTAAATTCATTTTCACTAAAAAGTGGATTCATTATTAAACATACCGAGACATTGGACAATTTGCATCCGATGGACGAGGTATTCATAGCAAAAGTACGCACCAAGTTGTGCTGGAGCGTAACGGAACGTTTTTCATTAAATCTTTCTCTGCTTAAATTTACATAATTTGTTATTCGGCGACGGTGCTAATTATCTTCAGTATTCAATAAAAAAAATTTGTAGTTAAACATCAGTAATATCATGTAATTCGATATGGGCAAAAGAGGCCGCCACTACCACCGCTACTACTAGCCAACCATCATTGATTGAATCATTATTACTCCACATTGTTATGGATTTTCCTGTACGTTGTTTAATAATTAAGTCAAACATGATAGCTGTGTGAATTATGGTTAATTGTTGTGACGACAATCATCGTTAAGTGGGAAAGTTTCTTAAACTTACGTTGGATAAGGTACAGTTACACCACTCGATGATGATGACGACACAATCAAGATGTAACCAATTGAAAGATTGAAGAAGTGGAAAATACTTTAAATCGCTTACTTTTCTTACTCGGCTCTATTTAATGTTTATGAATATTTTTTCAGATTTAATAAACAAATGTTTTTCTGTTTTTCTGGTTTTTTTACTTTTATGAAAAGTTGTGCTTTTTTAATTTATACTATTTTTTTAATTATTTGTTTAATATCAATTTTTCTCTTCTCATTCGTAGTTCTTCTATCTTTACAAATGAACAATTTGTTGTTTGCGTATCGTAACAGAACTGTGACATGTCTTGGTACTTATAGATGACCAACGAGAGAGAGGAAATTCCTGTAAAAAATGTATACTTTTTTTGTTGTTTTTTTATCGTTTGGCAGGAATTTGAAATTTTCATCGATTTGTCTGGAACGTTAGTATTTGGTTTTGGCGACTCACCAGTGTGTGTTACCAAAGTCATCTCTACTAAGCGGGAAAGACAATTGTAACTTTTTCTTCCGTGGTGTTCAAATTCAGTTTCGATTATCTTAACCAGTGAACTGCACCCAAATACTCATTTTTTTTGGTGCGTTTGACCTGCACAGAGATCATGGCTCGATTCTATTTACGCATTGTCCATGCCTCCGCATTAAAACATCTCAATTAGTATGAATCTTGCGTTTTGCAGGAATTCGCCCTTCTTACAACTTTGTATATTCTGAAATCCCACGTGTGTGTAGATGGTTTTCGAACTTTTTTCGCCAAAATTATAATGATCGAAACGCTGTTAGTAAAGCATCTGAATTAGTCTTAATACAAGGGATGTAGGAGCGTCCCTACAACAAAAATTATGGTTGCTTTAGCTTAACTTTGGATTTCCAAATGTTTAAGAAAAATCAGATCAGAGACCCAAATACTTGCTAAGAGATAAGTCATTTTTAAGTTGTCTTCGATGAGTGTTTGTAGAATTTACAAAGGAATTCGATGACGGATACAAAGAAGTTTGTTTGAATGTATTGTAAGAATGGCATGTTTGTTGTATAATAAAATGCTGCAAAATAACATCATTATTTCATTTTGGCTTTTAAAAAAGTCGCAACTGTTTATTTGAAAGTAAATTATTAATTAAATTAAATAACAATAAAAAAACAAAGCTTCGGATTTTCAAATATTTCTGCAATTAAAAATTGTATAAAAATAAACAAAAAAAAAATTAAAATTGCGATTAAAGAAGAATAGAGAGAGAGAGAGAGGGAGTATTTAGAGTCCTCCATAAAAAAAAAAGAAAATGAAAATCCCATTTTAGTACTTCGAAGGGTAAAGTATTTAGAAATTTTGCCTGTGAAATATACAAAAAAATAAAAATTTATTTGTATTGCGATTATTTCAAAAGCGAATTAATTTTTATTATCTTAGGACGAACAAAAAACGAATAGAATGGCGAATAAAACAAAATTAAATATATAAAAAGTTTATATCTCTTCATTAAAATGACAATTGAACAATATTAATCACCTCGTTAACGTTAAAAAAAAGCAAAAATATTTAAAAACATTTTTATATGGTTTTATAAAAATTTCTATTATTTTAATAACAAATATTTTAATAATTTTTTTTTTTTTTTTCTATTAATCATTGCACTGCACACAAATAACAAATATTTTAAATTACTTTATTTACAAATGCAATTTTATTAAAATGATATAAAAAAAAAACTAATTTGAAAAGAAAAATTATTTTAAAAATAAATTATGGATTGACTTTTCAGTTAAAATATATGATTGGAAGAACAAGGTATAATTTTCATTGTGAATTTAAAATTTTTAATTTTTCTTTTGTACAAAAATTATTGTTGTAATGTCAGGATCCTAGAATACGCGAAGTCTGGAGAATTATGTAAGTGTTGGTTGTTTTTGTCAAATAAACTGATAGTAAAAGTTGTGTACATAGATGTAATGGTCGTATTAGAGTTTTGGAGCGGGCGTTGACGCTTGCCTGTATGAAATGAAAATGAACAGAGAACATTACTTTTCCATGCGTTTAAGAACCATAAGAGCAAAGAGATATACGTACGCGTGTTCAGGATGAGCACGTATTCTTTCAATTAAACATTGCGGTTTTATTTGACCGGTACAAATTTCATGAACGGCCGTGAATAAAGGGAATCTATTGTATCCAAAAAAAAAAAAAAAAAAAAAAATAAAAATATATTTAGTATAAAACTTTACAAAATTGTTTTTCATCATCGTTTTACTTCTCTTCCAATTTCTTATTCTTCAGCATGTGATTGACTTCCTCAGCGGTAAGAGGTCCTTGAAGCTTCTGACCATTCAACAATTCAGCTTCTACTTCGACCAATGTTTTGCCAGTCTTCACAAAAGCTTCAGCACAGCGACGATTACGACCGCCATAGCAAGTGGTAATCAAATCGGCTACACCGCAGCTTTCGAAGAATGTTGTCAGTTTACCACCCGGATACATGATCTCAACGAAGCGTATCATTTCCATTAAACCTAAGCGAATGACAGCCGCCTTAGTATTGTCGCCTAAGCCTAGACCGTCTACAAAACCCGCCCCCATAGCCACCACGTTCTGAAGTGAAAGAAGGAAGTGTATTCTACGTGGTCACAAATAAAAAACTCTCATATTAAATCATGAACTAACCTTTAAAGCTCCACATATTTCTACGGCATCGGAATCCTGCACTACTACGACCCTAAAATTTTCTGATTGGAAGAGGTCACGTAATGTTTTGGCATATTTTGGTTCACGACAACCGATCGTAGTCTCACAGAAATGTCCTTCGGCCACTTCATTAGCCAGATTGGCGCCCATCAGTACCGCGCACGGTATCTTTAAATGGCGCGTAATGATGTGCGAAATTAAATCAATACCCCCTCCTTCGGCTTTATCGAAACCCTTAATCAATGATATGGCCAATGCGTTCGTCTTGATTTTACCCAACAACATTTGACATTGACTGGGAATGAATTGATGCGGGACGACAAATATTAAAATATCAGCATTTTTGGCAGCCTCTACTAAATCAGGTACAGCAACCTATTGTAAAATTGAAAAAAAAAGCATATGTATACACTTATTATATATCTTTTTTTGTGTGGATGTATGCAACACCCAGGAGAACTTGAGATGTACCCATCTTTTATTATACAATTGATCTAAGCTTGTCTGTCCGTCTAAATTTCTCGTGCTCAAATATTTTGATGAAATTTGGTACAATGACGTGCTTTGACCCAAGAATGGCCGCTATTGAAAAATACTTCGGATCGGAACACTTTTCATATAACGTTTTATTTTGAAAAGTTGACGAATGAATAACTGTAGGGTGATATGGGATATTCAAAGGTGGGCCGCTCCCAATTACAGTATTTTTACTTATTAACTAACAAGAAAACTGAAATTTAAACTACTACCTCCCACCATATTAGTTACAGCAGCTGACGACGGCTGACAACGTGTAATTTGCTTATGTACATGAAACAACTTCTTATTGAACAAGCCTATGTTTACTGTGTTTAGTCAACAGATGATAGCTATTGTCTACGTCAACACCGTTTCTACTTGGTATCTACATTATGTGCGAGGGATTTAAGTTTTTGTTCGTATTCAAATATTAGAAATTAAAAAAAAAAAAAATCGTATAACAATTAAATTTCGAAATAGAATAGAAAACAGGCCGACCGTTAAGTATCCGATATCGAAATTTTCATGATAAAATAATAAAAACCATGGCTTGTTTCATAACAAGCCTTACATGCGAGGTATACGAAAGAAAAATAGATCAATGTGGCCTAAATGAATTTATACGTCAATCAGTTCTCCATTTCGGTTCCATTTTCCTCGGAGAAAACTCAAAAGACCTGAAATATTATTATCTTATAAGGGTTTATTTTTCTTAAGTACACTAATAGGGGTACGGGGTTGAAAAATGGATTTTTCTCAAGAGATTTTGTAAAGTGAAATTTCTTTCGATATAATGACTTTTTCCAAATAGGGCCTTATATGGAAAGTGAGGCCGATGATAGGCCGGTCGAGCGGATATGGATACATAAATCTCTCTGAAGTAGTATTTACGCTAAGTCGCTCACTTGCACCGAACTTACACTACATGGTAAAATGAACAACAACTTTATTGCTGGTTAGTACCAGAAGATGACCATTGTCCAACATTTTTCTTTAAACGAAGTTATTAATAATATTTCAAATGAAACTTGGCCGCGCTATTGATGTGTATTTCTACTCGTTTATGTATATATTTACCATGCACTTGCCTATTGAGTTTTATTACATTTATTATCTTACATTATATCATAGAAAAGCACTTGAGATATTATATATAAATAAATATATATGAAAAGTTGTTATCTGGAGGTAATAAAGATTTCAATGAAAATAATGTATAAAACGGAAATCTATTACTAAGAGATCTCGGCCAGACAGAAGGCCTTATATGGGGAGGTGGTCGTAAAAGTGATCTATCTGATCCTAACCATTACAAAGAACGAAAACACATGAAGCTCTTTGATCTTTATTGACAGACCTGAAAAAATGGACAGACGGCTAGACACACAAACAGATGAACATAAATGATTTTACTTTACAACAAGATTTCTGTTTTTTTTAGTCTAAAATGTCCTCGAACTGGTGTGTCTGGGGTGAAGACGTAAAACATTGTACCGATCCATGATAACGCAATAAATATATAAAACTTCTGTGTACATCTATATAAGTATGTACATATATGCATATATAAAATCAAATCTTTAAGTATAACAACATACTCGTTATGCCATAAATTATTTCCTTTCAAAATTGTAAAAATGAATTTTTTTTCCGAACAAAGGTCTTTGAACTCGTTGAGGAAAATATTGATGCAAGTTAATATTATGTTTGTATATTTATCGCTTCTGTGACAATTAAGCGCAAACATAAGCATAATAAAAATTCTATAAAAAAAATATGATAATAATGATGACGATGGTGAAGCGCAAAAGTGTTTCCAAACTTAATAAAAATTCATTAATAAACAAGTTTTTTTAATCTTCTCTGTTACACGTGTCATTTATTACTTTTGTACGCGCGTTTCGTCTTAGAGAATTTCAAAATTTTCGATAATATTTTTAATGATTATTTGTTGAAAATATTATGATTTTAGAAAAAAAAAAGAAAAAAGAGTAATAGATTCCATATGGAAAGAGGGCAAAGCATGAAGGGCTTCTGTATTTGTTTATGCCGCTAAACGACCTTGACCTACAGATAAAAGTATTATTATTATTACGCTCTTTTACATGTGCACGTATACGAAGAAGAATGCCAATGAAATTATATTTAGATCTCCCTAATACCCACGTAATAAAGAAGAGAGTCATCGGAAGAGCAAACAAAAAAAAAAAGACACAGAAATTTATAAACTGAAGCCAAAGAGAAATTGAGAGAATTTACTCTGTTGCGCTAGAGATGCAACAAGAGAAAGTGTTTATAGTGTGAGAACAAAAACAAAAATTGTATTTCGGACAAAATACTCTGCAAGCATTCACTTGATAATCAGTAAAAGTCAACGTTCTCCTCTTAAAATATATATGCAAATGATCTCTACTGAGACGTTTTTTACAGCATTTCTCTTATTAATAATTTCCAAGTGTTTAACATATGGCAGAGTATTTTCATATAAAAATGATCAAATTTACTTAAGAAATGCAATGAAGAAGACATTTTATGCAATTTGGTTCCTTATCAGAAATAAAAAATTGTGCTTTGTTTTCTTTTAAGAACGTAGACATTGAAGATGTATTCTCACATACGTAATAAGCAAGCTATAAATCTCTGTCATCTGGCATATCTTCTCTTCTTGTATGTAAGAACAAATATTTCTTAGTGATTGGGAAAAAAAATTCATCCAAAAAGCTACTTAAGGTTATGTTGTGATATTTCTTCGACTTATTAATTATTTTTTAAACATTTGTATCAAATTTTAAATGCATGAGATATTAATAGAGGCATTATCTTTCCAATTAGTTATATAAATGTCAAATGGCTTTCTGACTATACGTCTTCCTCTCTATTACTTTCAACAGCAAGCAGCAAATTGTTCTTATTGATGCCCTTTAATATATGTACGGGCTATATGGACTCTGGGTTCTATAGTAAAGATAAGGAAAAAGTTAACATAATTCCCTCCTTTCTATAATAATCGCCAAACTAGACGTGTATGCTTTCTTCAAGCAAGTCGAGGAAAAGGTAAAGGATAACAAGCTGTCGTTAAAGTCAAGCTGCAGATAAAGTTTTCTCTTCGTATTATCTGTTGCAGTAGGTAAGACAAAAAGAATATTCTTACGATTAGTGCACAAAATGCTTTCTAAAAATAAAAAACGCAGTACTTTGTAAACAAAACTATGCGAACACTACATTGCGGTTGAAGCCGGTTTCAGTCTTAAAATGGTCGCATGAATTCATTTAAATTGCAAAATATAAATAGTTAACCTCTTTCGATAATAAGCGTATTTGTAAGGGGGAAAGGCGGATTAGGGAAGCTTAGCTTAAAAAACCAGCAAACCACTTGAAGGTAATAAAGATTTTCTTCACTTCAATGCATTTCATTCTACGTCTCTTTAGTGAAAGTTCATTCTCTTGTGTACTCAATGTCAATGTTTGTCAATGATTAGGTAATGCTCGATGAAGAGAAACAGGAAGAATTAAAAAAAACAAAAAAAAAAAATAATAAATTGAAAAATAAAAAGATAAAAACCATAAAAAAAAAAAACAAATAAATATAAAGCAAAACAAAGCTTTCGGTGACGATGAACTAACAAATGAATGTTAATAAGTACGTTCACTGGGTGGTATAACAAGCAAATGCATTTGGCAAAGAGAACAGAAGAGAGCGAGCGGGTGAAAAGTTAAGCAAGAATAAAATCAATTCAATTGTAAAGAAAAAGATAAGTTACTTGCATTGCTTTGTATACTTTTTATATATTTAAACAAAAAAGTACCGGAAATTATTGCATTTCGTATTATCATCAATATTCATACGATCAGTAATGCTATATAATGCATTAAAGTTAGTAGTAGTAGTAGTTTGAGTTAAAATGCTACCCGTAGGTCTTCCTTTAACTAAATAATTGAAGCAGCTCTTATAACTTTTCCGTGATCGTTTTGAATTCTTTTACTAGTGGATTCATTGACACTAGAACAAATTCACAACGACGCCATACCCAGAAAATAAATGACCCTAGCAATGATATTAGCCTCTTTTTTGACACTTGTTGCTAGTCTTACTAACGTATAAAGCCAGACGAAAATATCGCAAAGGGATTGAGAAGACACGTCATGCTTAAGTGGCAAACTTCTAATATCCAGGTTTTTCCGACTTGCTCTTCTTACGATAGCTGTTTCTCTATACTGAATAACATTTATGACCGTCAGCTAATTCAAAATCATTGCTATAATCTGCACTTAAGGAGAAACTCTTTGTTTTTTGAAATAAAAAATAATGAGATCGCAAAGTCGCTGCCGTAAAAGGTTCTTGTACACAAATTAATTCCCGAACGGATCTTTAAAACCAAACTAGCTGTTCTTCGAATTATTGAACGGAATTTAGTAAGCCGTTTACCGAAACTTCTTTGACAGGAGGTGTTAGAAAATATATTCATTATTTAAAAGAAAATACTCCTTGATATTTTCTTAAATAATTATTACTTTTTAAATATAAATATATATGCATTACACGTATACGCACAACTTGTTTAGCATATTTAATATATATATATAGGCAAATGTAACCTATATAATAAAAATCGTACTATAAAAAACAATTGTCTCATATATACCAAGAGAGACAGACACCTGTTGTTGTGCCTGTTCGCCTGAGCTTTTATCAGTAATTAAGTCATTTAAAAACGCTTTCTGCTTCAATTAATTTGTTTACAATTGTTGCCGATAACGCTTTTTCACACACATAGAATAGACTTTGCTTTATGATGAAAGCCTATATACAATTTTTAATTTTTAATATAATTGAGTTGTAAAACTTACCACATTTTCTGGTAATTTATGTCCAGGTAAATATTTAACATTCTCATGCGAGGTATTAATGATTTCTGTTAACTTTTTCCCGTCGATCATCTCTTCGTATACGTACATAGTGACACGATCTTCGAATTCGGGCAAAGCAGCACAATTGGCACCAACAATTTTTGCTATAGCCGAACCCCTAGAAAAATTAAAAAAAATTTTTAATTTTTTAACAATTTCTTAAGCAGATAAAAAAAAAAGAAAAACTTATATAATTTGAAAAAATACATTTTCTTCATTATTTACCAATTACCGGATCCCACGATGCAAACATTAGTTTTTTCAGACATTTTGTTGGAGATTTCCTAATTGAAATAAATTTAATAAAGTTAGACGTTACAAAAAGTGATTGTTGTTATAATTTTTCGAACATAACTCACACTATTCCCTTCTATTTGCTACTTTTACGAACGTTATTAACGGCCAAAGCATCAACTAAGACTGATTATTATGATAGGCGAAGAAAGGAAAAAACAAAAGACTAGCGGCTTGTTGCTGTTGAGGAATCGCTTTTAAAGAGTATTCTTCTTTACTCAGCTAACAAAACTCTCTTTTAAACAAATTCTTCTTTTATGCTCTCTTCTAAAAAAAATCCTCTTTCTCTTAATCACTTTTCTAATGTGTTTGTTGTTGCGGTTGATAATCATTTAATTTGTTAAGATTAACGGATAATATTTTTTTTCTTTATAAATAAATGTACACAAATTTCACATAAATTCACTTTTCTCTTATATATTGAATTAAAAGGATTTTTCTATTTCACTAGCTGTTGTATAAATGTAACCACATGTTAATTGTTTGTCTTCAGCGATGCTATCGCTGAAAAAGCAACACAAATATTTATGATTTACTTTTTTTTCATTTTTTAAGATTTATAGAAGGAGCAAGCAAGTTCTAGGTTGCCCAGCTTGTATTCGAGAATTTTTCTTTATAAATAATTTTGTAAAAATTTCTCTTCAAGTATTTTGTTGTCTTTAGTAAATTCTATTTTTAACATAATCATTTTGTTTTACTGTAACAACACGACAAATACGCCACGGTTGTCTTTAAAGTATTAATTGTAATAATGAATTATTAGCAGTACGATAAAATGCAACTTTTCTTTAAGGGACAGAGTGACATCACAAATAATTTTATCTATTAAGAAGTTGTATAGAAGATTTATGCGTCATTCAAAAATTTCTTGCAAAAGACGTTTATTGACCTTGTTTTCTCTTATAATAGCGAAAATAGTCTTCGCGCAAAACAAACAATCATTTCTTCTAAGTGAGTTATTTTAATAGTGCGTTAACTTTACTGACTTTAACGAATCGTATGCATTTGCATTGTATTTAAGTCATTATTTCAATAATTTTAATCTATAAACCTATAGTTTGCTATGAGGACCTTCATTTTTTATTTTTTTTTTATTTTCTGAGCAAACATTTAAACGGAAATAAAACATTGTTACTTTATCGACAATTAATTTGGCACAAAAGCAGGTATGTTAAGTCATTCGTTTCAGGCAAAAGTCACTGCGGATGCGTTTGTTTGGTTTGGAGTCCGTTATTTTTAATAATTTTTTGTTTCATTTGAAATGCCCGAATACACTGAACGTGTATACACGTGATAGGAAGAGACCTTGTAGTTATTCTCGATTTCACATTTAAAGGGATAAAGAATACTTTTGTCGAAGTAAGATCTTTCTTGCATAATGCGGCAGCTTACTTGACGCAATAATTACTCGAGAGAGTATTTTTACTGAACTTTTTCTTTCCGTTTCACATTTTGTAGCACATTTTTGTGAACTAAGAAGTAGGAGGCGTTCTCATCAATTCCAAAGTTCAATGCTTGAAAAGAGAATACTAAAAACAAAAGACAACGGACCCAGACTTATACGAGGCACACACATACTTTTCTTCCTCTACTCTATCTCCTTTAGAAAGTTATTGATTTAGAGAAGATTTTCTTCTCTAGGCTTTCACAAACACTGAAAGCATGAAAGCGGGAATACTCTGTCGATTATAGACAAATTCTACTTTAGTCTTATTATAAACTATTCTCGTCATTATCAAAATTAGCTTTTGGCAAAAAGAAAAGTTTCCTTTCCGTAAAGGCTTTATAATAATGTATACCATATTTTAAAACGAACTATTTTCCGATCGTCACAAAGGTAATTTTTAATTTAATTTTTATGATGAACCCTTCCCGCAAGCTCTCACTTCTCATTATCATTTTTCAAAAATATCTCAGTTGCTTTAGAAAGGTGCGCTTTAGCTTACGCATAGTTGTGTGTTACGCATACTTGTGAAGTGTAAGCAAGTTTATATAACAACTTAGTGAGATTAGGTTCTGTTTATATTTTTCGCAGCTTAATCTCACATTTACATCAGTTCTGGTACAAGGACAAATTAAGTTTGCGCGGGTGTATAGAGTATCCAGAAGGACTTGCGATACACTGAGTTTTCATCATACAGTTGAATTCAGACCCATTTTCTCGGTTCGTCTTTCCGTCTGTTCTTATGTCTGTCTTGTTTTCTTGTATTCAACCAGTAGTCCTCAATTTTTGATATATTTTGATGAAATTTGGTTTTGAGGTGTTTTGGACCAAGGACGAACACCATTGAAAATGGTTCGAATCGGACCACTTCCCATATAACGCATTATTTTGAAAAGTCGACATTTGGATAATTGTTAGGTGGTCTGGGGTTCTTAATGGTGGATTGTGTGTCGCTATCGTGTTTCAACTTTTATGTTTATTTTTAGATTTTTTTCACTCACCATACTTGCTTGTTTATGAGTACTTGGCGGAATTTTACATTTCCTCGCAAAACTACGAGCTAATGTTAAACGGGAAGTGTAAGTACTGATCCAGTTGGATGACTTTGCAATTTTGAACATGCTATTAACAGTAATCGCACCATTCTCAGAATATGGCCGGTTACCGCTTTGCATAAAACAACAGCATAAAAATTTAGAATTCTGGGAACGCGTGGTTGTCAATAAGTTGTGACGAAGAAAGATACCAAGAGAAGCCGTGATTATGGGTACTGCTTTTTTATATCCAGACATTTTCAAATGTGATCCGAAAATTTTTCAAATTTTAATTTTTTATTCTAAAATTAACACATCTAACAAAAGCTAGTCTCCACTTTTTAAGCAAACATCGAATACCCACCACCGCCTACCTCCTATCATCCATAATAATAAAATGAAAGGTATAATTTCTTCTTAACCCTTTAAAGACACTATAGGAATTTTTGTCTACATTTTCTATGCAAAACTGTCGAACAAAAACTTTTTACGCGATGCCTTTCAAAATGACGAAAATGTTGTTAAAGGGTTAAGATATAAGATAAAATCGAAATATTTTCATTTGGTTTGATTGAAGCTTCGAAATTCTTCTAGGTTATCTGGGGCCTGGTCATTTTTACGTGGATTACGGCTATTTATAGGTAACTTCGCAGTATAGCAAAACCAGATATAACGAAATAGGTAGCACTAGATCCTGTTAAATAGATTTGAACGCTGAAATTACTAATGGACATTGAGAACAAACATATACAATCATCTAGTGGTGGCGGGTATAACATTAAAAAAAAAATAGTTAAAAATGTTATATATTTGCAAAAAAAAAAAAATTAGAAATCATAAATATGGAGTTTCTCTCTCTTTTTCTCTCTCTAGCACTTGATATCGTAGCGAACATCATAGCGAATGAAAAAGAAAAATTCAAAAGTCTTTTAAGAAACAACCGATTAAGAAGTCGATATGGAAGCAACATATGGTCTGAATGAAGTCTCGAGTAATTTACATAAACTTCTTTCTCTTTTTCTCGAGTAATTTACATAAACCTTGTTCTCTTTCCTTCTGCCCATTAATCGCGCGAACTCTTGCCAAACTTGAAAATTGAAGTCAATTTAGTTCGAGTTCGAGTTTCAGATGCAATACAAAAATCGGTGTGCAAACCATTGCTACTAAGTTCACTTATGTTATTCGTTTGTGTATTGTATTTCATATTAAATGCCCATAATATTATTTTCAACACATTTACTTTCTCAAATTTGAAAGCCCGATGGAACAGATTAAATAATTCTTAAATTAAATTTTTACATTTTATAAGAAATTTTGAATTTTCATAACGAATTTTGTGTTTTCTGATTAAATTTTATTCTTAATTGACTCTTTTTTTTTTTTTAAATAATTGACAAATGTACAGAGTTGCCGTTTAAAAATTAGAAAAAAGTATTTATATGAATCTGATATCATTTGAAACTGCTTTTCGAACTGATACTGACTTCTAACGTTATTTTATCTAAAGGGAAATAAAAACATTTAGAGATAAATCTTTGGAACTGAAATGCGAGGTTTGCGGCGAATTGAGTGTGAAAAAAGTCTAAAGATACATTGGGCAAGCAAGAAGCAAGTGTTATCTGTAATTATCGATCATTATCTTCATTTTTTCCAAAAATGAATTTGCCTCACTGTCAAAATACAGACAATTATTGTTATTATTGTATACATTTAGCAAGAGAATAAATTCTAAGACTAAAGTCTTAAAACACTAGCATCTAAAGCTTTCGGCTTTATTATTATTATTATTATTATTATTATTAAAAACTCTACCGCACTTGAGATTTGAACCCACGACCATTGCTAGTCGAGACTCTTGCCTACTCAGCCGCTCAGACGGATAATACAGATAATGTATGAGTCGTTCTTACGATTTTTATCACTTTTCTTTAACGGACCCCATAAGGCCAATACGTAGATATTGTCGAGAACGTCATAGCTGCGATTTCTGATATGTTTATGCGATTTGAATTCAAACTTGATGAATAACACTTTATAACGCGTAAATACTTTCTAAGCAACTCTTATTATTATTAATATTATAAATTTAGCCAGAGAATAAATTGTAAGACTAAAGTCTTAAAGCACTAGCATCTAAGGTATTCGGCTTTATTTTTATTAGTATTATTAATAAAAATTCTACCGCACGTCTTAAATTATAAACTTAAGCAATATTTATTTATTTATTTATTTATTTATTTATTTATGTATTTTTTTAGGTTATTTCAATAAACTTGGCATTGTTTTCATTGCAACAAAGAAAACCACTGTGAATAGCTTGTAGGTTTAATGAAAATCTTAAATACATTGATATGCCTATGAAAATAATAATCCGAGCAAGCACGCACATAATATATGCACACAAACATACGCCTTCATAAATATATGGATTTACTTTCAGATGCATACATACGTGCATCTTATTGATATAGAAAAAACAAGCTGGTAAATATACAAAAGAAGAAAAAATTAAAAACGCAAATCGCTTCCTAGTATCGAAAATGTCAATAGAAAACAAACAAAACAAAAAAAAAAATCTTTAAGCGGAAATAGAAAACTAATCAAAAATTTACTTAGAAGGTAAATTTTTAAAAAATATTTTTAAAAATATTTTATATGTAAATGATTGAACTCAATTTATTTGTTTTGAATATGGGTGAATGATTTCAAACACGAGACGACCGCGTTATTAGTTTTAAGTTGTTGTTGTTGTTATGCCCACGCGTACAGACGTTTGTTGATATCGTCGATGTTATGCTTTATGTTATGGTGTGTTCGTGGTACGCTAATGTAGTATCTTCACCACTTCCGAAGAAAGGTCTTGCGCTGTATTCGCAATTTTGCTCTGTAAGTTGTACATCGTTTTGTCCCACATTTGAAGGCGGTTCAATAGACTTGGATCGCAAACCACCCCCAAAAATACATAAAAGCCTAAGAATCTTACTTATGTCGACGGTAACGTATAAACTAAAAAGAATGTATAAATATTTGATGGAATGATTGAAGAGTGCGATCTGGAAAAGCCAACTGGTTAAAGCCAACTGGCTATCCAAAATTCATACTAAAGCAGATATAATTTTTTTTTTCGATCGAACTGACTTGTACTCGCCATCTATCCTGGATATCAGTTTTCTATCTCCGGCATTTTTTCCGGCGTTCATATCACAATTGAATTCATTTCTTGCCCTAAGACTAATCTTCCTCAAGCTTTGTTTTTAATAACTCGATTGCTTTGCAGGCTTTGTGGCTTTTTGTTGTGCTGCGCCGCTGTAGTAGAAACGCAGAAGCCCACAGCACTCGAATATTTTCCTTACAAAAATGTTGAGCCACTAAAATAAACGTTTACTAGGAACTTCTGACAAGTTTAAGGAAAATTGGCTAATGTGTGTGTCCACCTATAGTAAAATAGGAACATTCCAGTATTTCACATGTTGGTTCGCCGGAAAAGTTCTTATACATGCTTAGGCATTCTTTCTACCGATGTTACCGGTACCGTTTGCTTGCTAATATTATCAAGCTTATGAACGCATTAAAAAGCCGCCGTTTGCAGATTTCTTTAATGAATGACTTAATTTTAATGATTGCTTGAAGCTCATTAACTTTTCCTTTAGCACGGATATTAACTAACACATGTAAGAAGAGTTGTTTTAAACATAATCCAAAAGCCATTGAGACACTTTTACTATGCAAGAGCTATTGCAGAGAATTCCTCCATTGAGTGAGGCATATCTGTTCCTAAAATGTATTCAGCGAGAATGCAAGCTAAGAGGAAAACTCATTACATCTTTCTGCCAATTTTGGGCACCTGGCGGTGGATCCAATGCCGTTGTTACCTAAACCAAGATTATTATGCAAAATGTGAGCGTAGTCTGAGAGGATCATAAAAGTGTATGAAAACTTTTTTTAATAGTAAGTATGGCTGTCACTTATCTTCGAAATAATCTTCAAAGAACACAAAGGATAAAGAATTTTGATAACGTTTAGTATGTAATTGCGAAAGCGTAAAATAAAGTATTTGCAGTTACCTTAAAACTTATCTTAACGTTTGTGGCTGCCGAAATGCGAAAAAGGCGGACAGACATTCAAGGTTAAATCGTTTTAACATTTCATACGTGTTCATGCGTCGGTGCGGGGCAAAGTGAATAAAAATTTAATACACTTTCCGATAACGATTATAACGTTGTTGCTGTTCTTGCTATTGATTAAATATTATTTAACATTTGTTGTTGCTGCTGTTGTTTTTTATATAATTCATAATGTACAATGACTGATTGCAAATGTGTTGATGAAAACAAAAAAAAAAAATTAAAAAAGTACTTAAAAAAATCTAAAGTTGAAAGAACTTATTTGCACAAAAACTTTTCAAAATCAAGGACAACGTGTTCATTTGTACAAAATTTTCTGTAATATTGATGATAATTTCGATGATGCCGAACAATGTGTTCGTGCGCTTCACTTTTTTTTTTTTAACACTTGCCTTTAAGAACAAGTCAAAGAATATAAGGAAAATACTAAAAACACACGTAAATACATGATTGTATTAAATGTCAGGATAAACAAAAAAAACAAAAAAAAAAATTCGGAGTAAAATAAATGCAGCAACATAATAATGTTTAACTATTTTAATTGATTCACAGTCTCTGACAGAACTCTTTTAAAGGAATATTTTCTTAATATTTTTATATTCTTTTTTTTTTTTTTTCGTTTCTACAGTAACCTTCAGATGCACTTAACTGGTGGTTTAGGAAACTAAAGTATACATGCACATACACAGACACGCTTATAAATTCATATATTTATTTATTCATATATATATGTATATGTGCGTACGTATAAAGTTATTATAATGACGTTGGTTTTTATGATCTTTTCTTGTGGGTGTCATTAAAAACTCTTCAAGTTGAAGTTCACAATGTTATTGACCAGTATTACACACACACACACACACACAAAGTGAATTTGAAATAAACTAGTGAATTTAATCGCAACGTTTATTAAATAGATTGATACGAAAAAGTCAATCAAGCAAACAAAAAAAAAACAAATAAAAATATTGCAAAGGGCCACGGCCCACCATTAAATATCCTTTACTAGTTCGCGTAACAAGGTTATGCGTATGAGCTCTTAATATAAGACGATATGGGGGAAGTGATAAGAAAGTGGTCCGACCCGAATCCATTTCAATACCATTCGTTTTTTGCCGAACACACGTCGGTATACAATTGTTATCAACATATATAGAAACTTGCGACCTGTATGTTGAACACAAGCATACAAGACGGACAGACGGCAAGCTTAGCTTAATTTAAAAACTAATTCTGAATCGATCCATATATTTCAAGTCCTTTTGGGTGCCGTAAACACCTGCACAAATTTAGTTGTCTAGCAACATAAACAGTGTAGGGTACAAAAGAAACAACAAGCGTAAATAAATGTTTAACCTTGGCCTAGGAAATTTCTAGGAAATGATAGTGCTTATAATGCCATTATTGCTGAAGTCCTTTTACTTTTACATTGCCGACGTCTACGTCTACTTCTTTTTCTTTTCATTATTTTTGGCTATTATTTGTTTTTCCGCTTTCATTTCATCCTTTACTTCCATTGCTTTATGCATTTATCTCGTACGTATTTTTATTTCTGCTTCTATTCCATTTTCTGTTCCTAATTGTATTCGTTTTTTAAATTTTATTTCCACTTCTAGTGTTCTGCACAAGGATAGAAAGTCCGTGTTACCTGATCGAATCTGCTTGAATGTAAGACCGATTTCTGGCCTGGAAACTTCATCGCTTCATCGACAAGCAAGATCAAGATGTGCCTGACTGAATCAAGCATTTTCTGCACAGACAGATGTACAGAAAAACACCTGCAATCTTTAGAGAGTAGGGAGAAAACAAGTGTTTCATCCTATTTGCAATGTTGTTGATGATAGTTTCCTTAATAAGTTGCTTGTGTTGTAGTATGAAAATGGTGTAGTCGTCGTACTTGGGAGAAAAGACATAAGCTAAACTCCTTCACGTTTGCTGGCAGTAAACGTACTGCACAACAACAGGTATACCAAGAGGATCAATTGAAAAGTAAATTACAATTCTTTGCAGGCATTGACGATGTTTTACATAATATGCGAAAATCGCTTCATTGTGAACATCATTTAAGGCGGAATGCATTTTCCTATAAGTACAAGCTACAGTCAGAGCAGCATGCTTGTTTTTATTGCAGTTAAGCTGCAAAGCGACCGCAAATGCTTTCATAAGGCATGAGGAAGTGCTTTATTGTGCAAAGTCATTAAAATTTTTTCTCTTGAACAACTTGCATAAGTAAGTATGAAAGGAAGATTTCAAAGTATCTTAGAAATCTTGGTGAAGTATTATAAAAACATTAATCTCTCTAGGTTAAGATGCAAAGATAATTAAATTAAAAATGATTAATTAATTGAAATATCATTAAATGAAATTACATTGAATTTCGTTCTTGTTTTATTGTATTATTTTAAAATGTAATTAAAAATTAATTTACTGCCGACAGTTGAAGTTTCCAGTAGCGACAGAAGATCGTTTAATCTTTCCGGGAATAAAAACGTGCGCCATCTTTGCGTATTACGCGAACATAAACATTCGAATTAATTTCTATTGTAAATTTAGTTCTTAAACTATTCCGTGAATTTGTTCAAAGTTTGTAACGCTAACTACTGATCGATTTGTTTTATTAAATCAATCGGATTAATTTAGCATTAATTGACTGCAACAATGACTCTTTCTGAATAATAGGCAGTATTATCCCCTAACAAATACTCCTCCTCCTCCTAAAAAGGAGTAAAAAATGGTATGGTCTGGCAAGACTGATCATGACATCGGCGGTAAAAATAATCCAATCCTAAGTGCAGGTAAAATAAAATAATGCGGCGAAAGAAATTAGACGAAGGAACGGATAGATAGACGGACAGATAGACATGCTTAGATGTATACAGAGAAAAACGTAGTCATCTCTGAAGACTTTCTGAGACACACTTATGGTATACCTTCATCGTAAATAGAGGTATAGAGTATAAGAGATTAATGCGTTTTACATCGGCAAGGCCGACTACTAAGTACCCACTAATAAAACCCGAACAATTAATATAAAATTTTTAGTTAGGCTTTACTCTAAATACTTACTTTTCAGGACAGGCCTTACATGCGAAGAAGCAAATTCTTAACATTTTTTTTTCTTTCTTTTCTTTTGTACATAAGAGAGTAGCTTGAGCGTTCACTTTATCCACTTTTTAGTATTTATTCGCAATCCCTTCCCTATAAAACAATAGAAGTGAAGTTAACTCTTCGAAAAAAACGGCAATTTAGGCGAGTCGGGCACACTTCTATCATTTAAGAGTTCAGAGCCAGAGCTTCTGTACGAATATCCTCTCCCCTTCTTTTTTAAAGAAAGACGGGGGCGAAACACCCTATTTACCATCGCTGGCGCAGGACAAAGCATTCGCCGAATACGATGGGGCATAGGAGGCCCGGTTTCATCGATCAAGTTTTACCTCTAGCTTCAAATCAAATATTCTATGGCCTAAAATATTCTCTTTAAGTCGAAAACAATTTTTTATATATTTTTTTTGCTTGAGTTCCAAAGCATTGAGATAGAACAGTTGTAGTTGATGGAATAAAATTGATTATGCAACGGTGATAAACCTGTTCTACAATAACAAATGGAATTTTTTAAATACATTTATACATTATATTATATATGCAAAATCAATAATCATGCCTACTTATTAAGTATCTATTTCGTATTAAAAACAAATGAAAACATAGCCGGGCAAGAAGATCGGGCATTACACACACTACACCATATTGCCTAATGCAGTTATTCATTCATTTCCATCGAGAGGAAGAAGTAATAGCCGGGAGAAACAACATACGGTGAATACGACGAGTGGGGTAGAATATATCATTGAAGCGCCTCCAAATTTCCTTGACGATTTTTGCAGTATATGACCTGGCGTTGCTGTGCTAAAAGATCATTTTGTTACATATTTTGGCATATTAGGCACACTTGAGCTTCAATGCTCGGCTCAGTTGTTGTTAACGTTCCCCAGTGATGGTTCTTTAGGCCGGAGTAGTTCATAATGGATCATTACGCGGTGGTGCCACCAGATGAACAGCATGATCGTTGAAGTCGATGGACCCCACGATTTTCTGGCCGCTGAGTTGTTGTACTGGATGCACTTTCCCTCTCCCATGTCACAGTTCGATGCGAGGAACCCTTCCGATTTCGTCTTTGGAGAAGTTGTTCGCATTTAAAAAACGGCGTTCGTCGCCTCTTGGCTTGGATTACGGAATACGGAAGCCAATTTGCTTGCTTTTGCAATATACCTGTCGCTTTGAGTCGCTTATTGAGTCCCTTCCAAGGTTTCAGAGAGCTCCTCTTGACCCTGTCATGAATCTTGGCCCAATAAAGCCCCAAAACTCAACGTCTTCATACTTTACTGGTCTCTTTTCGCGTTCTTTGCCACTTGTGTCAAATCGCCGCCATGTTTTTGTCGATGCAGCACATTCCCCATAAGCTTCACATACCAATAGGTGCCCATCAGCTGGAAATCAATACAAAAAGGCAGCGCTTCCCGTAAATTGCGTTTTGTTGGCATAAAGGGTGGTTAGAGCACAAAAAAAGAATGTTGTTTACACTTTTGCGAAATGATACATGCTGTTGTGGAGAAGGCGATGATGACGCTTTAACATAAATATAATTAGAATAGAGGGTCCAAAGCAATTTACTCCTAGTTGTGACATCTATTGTAAGTTCCTGAAAACTCCAATGAACTGCAATGAATGAATGATCGATCTATTGTGTATATTTCTTTGGAATTTATCACGAGTTCGCAAACAAGATAGAGCGAAAGTAAGAATGCGTCACTGAAGTGTTAGATGGGAACACATTAAGTGGTCAAGGCGCATTCAACATCTCCGACTTTTTTCCAGCCAGCCGCCTAGTTGCTAACCAAATCCACACGGAGCAAGGGCTTTTCTTGATAGCGACCAACATAGAGCTGAAATTAACTTTCCCGGTCAACCGACTTTCCAAACAATTGTGGGATCTTCTCCCGGAAATGAGAGATAGTGTAATGAAGAAGAAGAAAGTGGAATACTGTAAACTTAAACAGGGAAAGCTGTTTTAATTTTTGCATCATGAGAAATTCGAGAACATAAACGCGTTTGGCCGCCGCGCAAGCATTTATTGTTTATTTACAGGTTACTATATTAAACTTTGTACCTACTGCCTACTGCTTCGTTGTGGGAAACTTGTTCCCCTTCTTTGTATACCAAATCTATATCAAATCATATTTACAGGCAAATGACCGGTATATTAGAAGTAGATGAACTTTTCAAAGTAAAATCAGCCTTAATTTATTAACAGATTCTTCCCAATTCCTTAAAAAAAAAAAACAGTTACAGTTTTAGGGCTACAATCTGCAAAAATCGTGGCATGGGGACTAATTTATTTCACCAGAAAATAGTTATAAAAAGGAGTTTGAGATCACACTTGTTGTTTTTGAAGGAATGCTGTACTTCTACATTTGCTTTAATCGTAAGTTCTTCTCCACAAGCTTTATTACGAGTACATGCGATCTTTGATGCATATTTCTATGCGTTGCAAACATTTCCAATAATCTAATATACTTTTGTGGTGAGTATAAGAGTTTAGAGAAGTTCAATTTCTAAGAGTTTGGAGAAGATAAGTTTTTGCTAATATTGCAGTTTATAGCAAAAAACAAAAGAAGAGGAAGAAAAAAACTTAGCATTCAAGAGATAAACGATGTTAACAAAATATTAATTATTCAAGTCTTCACGAGACCATGCTCACAATCACAATATTAAGGGATTAAGTTCGGGTTAGGAGAGGGTAAAGAATTATAGAGATACCGACAGGTGTATATTGTTGTTGTGTTAGTATGAGTTTCAAGTCCTAAAGCTTAACGCTCTTGCGACGCCAAGAGCATAAAATTGATCAAATGAGTAATGTTCAGATGAAGTAAGCTCTCCGTTGTGCTCAAAATTCTTTTTTAACGACTAAAACTCAATACATGCGATCAAGACTTTTAGGCAACATATAAAAGTAAAGTAGCAAAGCGTAATAAAACTTATTTCAGTGATTTGGATTTTAACGAAAACGTTGTTGGACCACAATTTCATAACAAACGCTATACAAGACAACGCAGCACATATATATATATGTATATATATATATATATGTATATATATATAGCACTTAAATATTAGCTGAAGTGTTGTAAAGCTGGTGATTAAAAAGTGAAAATTTCGAAAATAAATATATAGAAAAAATATTATATATAATAATAAGAAGAAGAAAAACAAAAAATTCATATACAAATATTTATATATAAAAAAAAAAAAAGCTTCAAATATTGCAAAGAAATTAAACATTAAAGGAAAATAAAAAAGAAATATATATATATATATATATACGCGTATGTATACATATATATAGAGCAATATATATACATATATATGCTTATTCATACATGAAATTGTAACAAATTAACAATTGGAAAATAAATTTACTTAAAGAATCGGTGCACTTTTCCAACTAACGCGACGAAGAAAAGAGAAAAAAAAAAAACAATAACACACACAAAGGAAAAAAGTCTAGTTGTCTAAGAAAACAGTTTTTAAGCAAAAACTATTTAAAAAGAGAAAAATAATAATTATTAGTGCAAGCAAACAAAGTGTTTTCTCCTCAGAGGATATTGAAAATTTTGTGAAATCCTTTAAAACACACAACCAAGAAAAAATAATAATAATAATAATAATAAATAAAAATCAAATTAACTATGGTGAGTTGCGACTTTTTAATGATATTTTCTGCAGTTAATGAAAAAACAATTTTTATTTATTTTTATTCTTTTTTAAATGTTTACCAAGTTAGTGGCGTTGCTCAATACCTTTTAATGAGTAATAATCGTTTTTATAATTGTTTTTTTTTTTTTTGTCTTTTGTTTTTTAATTTTTATTTTTCATAATGAGAATAAGAATAATTTCATTTCATAATTTTTGCTTTCTCATCAAAAGTAAAAACGAAAAAAAAAAACAAAAAATGACTAAAAATAAAAAACCTAAGTACCTTGAATAGAGTACAAGTACATTATTAGCACTCGGTGCGAAACAAAGAAAAGATGTGGAAAAAAAAGTAAATTGTTTTTGTGCCACTTTTGCACTAAACTGCTGACAGATAACACATTTAAATATAAAACTTTCTAAAGAAAACCCTGAGCTGAGAGAGAAAATTGTTCACAAACTTTCCCAAGTTCATATCTAAGATCTTTAAAGCGACCTTAGATATCTGTGTGTGATACCCGCGCAAGTGGTTGTCTAAAGCTTCGCACAAGCGCACCTTAGTGTTCCTATGGAGCAAGTGTAAGGGGTCTGATTAATAGAATTTAAAAATTGTTTATAAAAATTGTATATAAAATTTTTTAAGGCGCGGCATGTTCGCATACTCTTTCAGACTTTTAGAAGACTTTTTCGAAAAATTTGCAAAGTTGTTAGCAATCACTTACGACTTGAAACAAAAACACTCCAGATGCAGGCCTTTTGACCCGCAACTTTACTAATAAAAATATGGTTGCAAGGTCCGTTAATAAATTTGGGCACTCTTGGATTTTAAAAATTTGTTAACAAATGTATTTCGTCTTTCTTTCAACTCTTGTAACGTTCACCATGAATTTAGATGAGGAGGAGGAGAGGAATGAACTGGTTTTTCCCCCCTTAAAATTTAATAACAAAACAAATGCTATTCGAAATGCAAATATTTGTCCTTTTTGTCTTTCCTCTATTTCGTTAATTAAAGACAATGACCATTAGTTTTATGTTGAAATCACTCAAAATCATTGATCAAATATATATAATTTTATGATATGTGTGCTTATTGTAGTAGAGATTTTGTATATATGAATGTTTTTTTGATTTTTTTTTTTTTGGATTTTTTTTTTTCTTTCAAAACCAGTTAAAAAATCTTTTGAGTTGATAGGAAAAAAAAAAAAAAAAAATCAGGTTTAATTTAAACAAATAAATACCGAAAATATGATGAAATTTGGCTTAAAAGAAAAAATAATTTACATTCATTAAAAGAAAAAAATTTAATGCTTTATTGAAAATGGGTTAAGTTTTTCAAATTCTATTAAGTGAAGTGTGTTTAGAAAATATTTGAAGAAAAATTATAATTAGACATCAAAAGTTAAATCATCGCGTCGTTTCACTTGACGCGATACCTTGGACTTGAGTACTTGTGTTAGGTTGTGTGTAAGTTGTTTATGTATTAAGAATTTTCACATGTTGCTTTTGACATTTGGCCTTGAATCCTGTTAACTCGTTTATGTGAATAAAATATTTTTTGTTAAATCATGTTCGGGTCATAGGGTTCCTTTCTTATGACGATTTACAAATCAAAGAAGTTTCTACTTAGCAAGCACTTAACTTTTTGCAAAGATCCATTTACAAAATTACAAAATTTCTACTTGCAAACTAAGCTGCACTTCTGCTTACTTACACTTAAAGCAGTGGCAGAAAAATAATATTAAAAAATTTCATTATTATAAAGTAAAAGTAAAGTAAAAAATAAGTAAAAGAAATTTCTTCTAAATTGCAACTAAGCTACACTTCTGCTTACCTTTTTTGACCAGGAAGGGTTATAGGAAGAGGCGGGTGGAAAAAGGGAGTAGTGTTTGTGAACGGGCATCTAGAAACTGTAGGCATCAAGCACGGTGGGACAGACCACTGGCAGAATGTTGCAAAGGCAGGCAGCATGATTAACGAACGATCACTCGCGGAATGTGTTATATGGTATGCAGCACGAATGGGTGAAAAGCCATGTCGCCCTGTTAAAGGATTTTGGACGAATTGACGGACGAATCTATTTCATATCTGTACGACGTCTACCCGGATTTCCCACATTACGTCGATGCTTAAAGTTATCGAGAGTTTGGAACACACTTTCATCGCCCACGAATGCCTGAGTTTGTCAATGTATGCGGTTGAGGGTCACCGTTATACCCTAATTTTTGCCGTATGCTGAATTAGGTCCTTTTACAATAAATATTTATAATAAATGAATAGTTAAGGGGACAAACAACTTTTGAATCGGAGGAAATCTAATACAATGATAACACTTGAGGATGTTGTTAAGCATATCTTTACGCACTAGGGAAGGAAATTATTTTAAAAAAATATTAAAAAATGGCAACAACGGAACAACACTCTCGCGAAGCTCTGCCGGCAAGCAGCGTAGCGGAACCAACTTTGAATTTACAAACAACAACAAAAAAGTTATCCAATCTACATTCCCATGTCGACATAGGATTATTTAAAGATTACATTTTTCCGTAATTAGCGATTGTTTTAATGCAAATGTCAAATGTCGATGATTTTACGCAAAATGGTGCCCTTTTATTAATAAAAAATCTTTAAATTAAGTTATTGAAAATATGCCATGCGTTTTATTAGAAAATGTTATTCTGAAGATATTGTTAAAAGTCTGGAAAGAAAGAGACGAAAATGGTTGGCATTATGTTGCTTACTGTTTCTCCAGAAAAAGGCAGGTAAAGTGTCAAGTTCTCGTGTGCTGCTGTTGTGTAATTATTTTCGATAAATCAAATCTCTTAATTATTTAAAATTTTGCTACGCCCACAATTGTCTTTTTATGTCATTCGTGTCTATGTATGTAAGACATCGTTTAAGCCAATAAAATAAAAGTGATTTCTTTGCAAAATATTACCATTGCCTGCCTACCGCCCCCTTAAATGATTTACGTGTATAATAAATATGAATGGCGTTAGTATTCTCAAAGTAGGTTAACATAGGTTTTCTATAATGGAAAATTGTTATGGCTGAAACACACGCACTTGCACACGCGCATAAAGAATGAAAGAAATTTTACATGCGATATATTTCATAGGCTAAATAGCATAAGTTAGAATTTTTAAACATTTAACACTATATGGCATAACTGAAAACATTTTTAATTATCTTTGCGGATGAAGTTTCGGAAATTTGCATTTTACACAATTTACGAAAATCCCCTACTGCTTCAGCTCATGTTCTTTCCATCAAGACTAGCGTCTTGCTTGCGCAAAGGAAACAAAGTAAAGCCGTGTAGCCATAAATATCAGTAGGAAAAAAACAAAACGAAAAAAAAAAAAAAAACCTTCATAATTAAATAGTTAAAAAAGAGTTTTCAGCCTAAAGCGCTGTTATTTGTCAGTCATTTGTCTTAGGTTTTTATTTTCGTTAATATATTTAATTACATTTTTCTTTTTGTTTGAAACGCGATTTTACATACATCTGCTAACAATTTTCCTAAGAATGGACAAAAATACTAAACGGCCACTGTCTGCGTAAATAACACCTAACTTTGAAGGTAGTTATTAAGTAAATTTACTTTTCAATAACACAGCATATTAAATATCGTACACAGCACAGCTTAATGCACTTGCATATATATATAACAAAAACAATAACAATATGATAACATTACTAACACAAATCATTATTAAAGGAAATAAAAGTTAATCAGTCGATTTGATTGCAAAGTTGATGATAACTTTGCCATACAATTGTTTTTATTATGATAGGAATGAGTACAAGTACAAGCGTATACTTATACATAACAGTATGCAAGTGCGCTGAAATTCACTACATATGCATAGATATCATTACAAAATTCAAAAAGAAAAATAAAAAAAAGAGAAAAATTTAAAAATGCAAGTGACTCGAAGCACACGGTGGTGACGAGCGTCGGCTGGGCGGCCGGGCGGGTGTAAGTGATAATCATAATAAACGTTTTGTTTCTTTCTAAATTTTATCTATAAACATGTGACACAATATAACAAACAAAACATTTCAAGTGTAAACACGCACACTTTATAAAGTTATAAAGTTATAAAGAAAAAAAAAAAAAAAACAAGTAAGAAAGTTATATTCGACTGTAGCCGAATCCCGCATACCCGTCGCCACCACTTTCATAGTAACTATATAGGGAAAAACCACTTGGCCACCTAAGAGTATAAAGCCCAAGAAATCAATGTTTTTTCTAAGTGCCTCAAGCGCCGTAATTAACTTAAAACTAACACGTTTTCACATTCTATTCTCCGAGCCCTTTTATTTGATACCGACATCGATGGTATTGTGCTGAAAAAATGAATCTATCCCGTCGCGGTGTTCACCATATATGTATTAGAATTAAATCGGTTTTAGGCAGATAATATATCTTCATTTGATAAATGTAAAAAATAATTTTAAGCATCTTGTCCTGTTTACCTTATCTCCTATCTTTTATAATTTATAAGTAACGAGCAGAAACCTACAAATTTTTGCTTAGAGAAACTGGGTTGCATTTACTTTACTCTCTGCTGCGGACGTTGGATGGTCGTGGTCAATTTTTGTATTGTTAGACAGCTACTACAGCAATGCCCCCAGAAGATAGGTTCAAATTTTTGTAGATTTTTCCGCTATATAGTGTAGGAGCAGTGGGCAAAACGCCAATTTTTTTGTTCCTTTTAAAAAACAGAGATGTTCTCAGTGGTACGTGGTACTGCCGGTGTGTCCTTCAACCAACTTGACCCTTTTGCCTGCAGAAACTTCCAATGCTTCTACCAAACTTGAGTGCGATATCGACTACGACAGGAACACAAGCGTACAGACGGACAGATATGGCTTAATCGATTTAGAATATCACGCTGATCAAAAATATATATTCTTTATAGCATCTCTGAAATTTGCCTTTGAGTGCACGGACAAATATCGCTTAATCGATTCAGAATATCACGCTGATCAAAAGTACATATATTTTATAGCACCTCTGAAGCTTGCCTTTGGGTGTTGCTAACACTATGACAAAATGAGTGGATGCAAAAAAATAATAATAATAATAATAATTAGATAATTTTATTGATTTAAATAACAGTACATCGTAGACAGTTCGAGTTTTCGTCTGTTTTCGCGTAGAGCAAAGCGTTTCTTTAATTTCTCTCTAATTCATAAGAAGAATTGATATCTAGAGTGCGTATTAAAGTATATTTAAATAAAAATTCTAGATTTTTGCAAGAAATAGATATATATTTATATATATAAGTTTTGAAAAATTTATTGAAAACGGGAAACACAACAATAAAATAAACATAACTAACTACATTTTAAATCATTGTTACTTTAAAAGAATCAAAAAAAAAAAAAAAAAAAAAAGAATTGAACAAATATAACACAAAAGAATATTTATATTCATCACGAGTTGAACGTCTTCTTGTCATCGCTTGTATTGTCAGATGCATATATATATATATATATATATATGTGTCTCGCATACTAGATATATACGGAAATCAAAATTTAGTGCGAACTTAAACGTTTTTGTTTATCAAAGTATAACATGCTTAACTATAAACTTAAAAAAAATACAAATTATGCTAAAAAGAGAAAGGGTTTACAATCCGCTTCAAGCGAATCTTTTAATCTTTTGATTGTCATTTTAATGAATTCATCTCGTAACTAGAAAGTGCGCTCATTTTAAATTCTTCTATTCTTTCTATTTCATATAAGCGCGAATCTTTCACTCGCCAAATCAATTAAGACGCGAAAAGCGATAGCATTAGTAGCGGGAGAGAATGATTTTCTTACGCATGTAACTTTTAATTGTTTCGTTAAAAAGTGTTTTAAATCAATTTTTATCACGTTTCGCATTGGAGTACGAATTAATCTCTGAAATGAATTATTTATTATTATTTAACGGCAAAAGCAAAATATTTATCTCTTTAATGTTGTTAATGCTTATTATTAGAGAAATTTATTTTTAATATACAGTGCAATAGAAGAGGAAAGGAAAATTTTGAAACCAATTTTCTTGATCATGAGTTAAGTACTCCCGATATGATATTGATTACAGCAAGTGGACGGACGGACTTAGACATTCAGTAATTTTTTTGTAAAGTTTTATACTTTTCTTACAAATATGAACATTTAAAAAACAAAGTCCTTCCCAAACGTCTGAGTGACCAGTCCAGGACCAATCCCTTTCATCTCATAAGTTGTAGAAATGGATGTTTGGAAAATGTATTTCTTTTCTATTTTTTCTTTTTTTTTTGCTGCGTAAATACTTCTGATCTTTAGATCGAAGTCTAAAGAGAAGCACTACGAGTCTGAGCGAGCTACCTGTCTAAAACTATTATTATTCGATTCGTACCTGGCTGAACAAATGAATCCCAATCGAGTGGAGATTTATTAGAGAGACTCATCAAGGCGTGCGTGCTTGTAGATATTTAAGTGCAAAACTGAAAACTTACTGCACATTATCTTCTCCCCCGTTAATGAATATAAAAGCACAACAACGATACCCATTGCCACCATCGCCACCGCACTGCGGATTATTATTTACTCGTTTATTTAGTTCAACAACATTTTTCTTGTTTCGGTTTGTTTACGTTTGGCCCATAACTTAATTGTGGTTCTGCGTATATATAGCGGTATGTGTGTGCGTGCGTATGTGTTTGTTTTAGTGCAAAGACTAATCAAGATTTCGTCATTACGTTGTTGAAGCAATAACATGCTTTCAATTAGTGAGAATTTTCTCAAATAAAAAGCAAAGCAAAAAAAAAAAAAAAAAAAATAAACCAGACACAACAGTAAATAAAATTAAAAGTGAATAAAGCTTCTGTATGCGAGATTGACAATGCCTGCCTGCTGCATTCATCCATTCATCCATTCATCCATTCTCTTTAATAGGGAAATAAATACAATCGGAATGTTATTATTATGCCAAATATTGATAACATATGTATACGTATGTAGACATATGACCTCCATTTGTGGTAATACATTTTTCTCTACAGCCTGTTTACCTTAATATCTATATAAACAAAAAAAAAAAAAAAAAAGAAAGAGAAAAAAGCTTGTGCGTTTTTCTTAAAGCTTTTACTCCACACATAATTGTTTACTTGCTACTTACTAACAATCAAGTTTGTAACGCGATACAATACAACAACAACACGCGAATAACGTTGCAATGCCCATTTCTGCATGAGGAGTGAAGTAATCAAATAAATTTTCGCTTTGATTTTATCATAATCGGCAATGATGGTAAGTGCAGTGCTAGAGTATATTACACATACGTACAAACATTCGCATACACACATACATGCATCCATATTCTCTTTCATAGACTTTAGTAGAAAGTTAAGTTTGCCTATGTGCGCTCTCAGTTGGCCTAAGTAACTCACACTCAATCAGTTAATTCAACGACAATCACAAAAAAATTTCATTTTTGAAAATTTGCTCAAAACAAATATAAATGAATTATTAAATTAAAAAGACAGCAACAAATCTATATTCACTTTGGAGCGAATTTTGAATACTCCACGCGTGCTTTACGTACACGCACACGTTAAGAACGAGCACTGGCCTTAAATAAAAGCATTTCTCTTTCAATATCAGCTGATCGTTAGTTTGCACGCAGTCTTCTTCTTCCATGCATTTGTACATTTTTTTAATTCGATATTTATTTATTTATTTAATATTTTATCACAGCTGAGATGTTTCTTTGAATTCATTCGATTCGCTTAATACCTAAAGACATTTTCAAAAGATCCATGACACTTGAAGACTGACTGACTTCACAGTTCACACAGCTCTTGTTATTATCCAAATATGAAATGAGTTACACTTAGTTCCATAGTTTTGTTTAATTTCATTAAAGCCAATAAATGTTAATTTATTTATGTGCAACAATTGTAAGAAAAAAAGGAAAAAAAAACGCCATAAATGAAGTGGAAGTTTTTAGCGGATCGATGGAAAGGCGCTTTTACAAAATGATCAACACAGCTGGCTTGGTTGCTTGCTTACTTGTTTGCTTTAGAGATGCTGACTGCCTTTAAACAGAGTCGATTGACCTCTTTTTCAATTAGTGTTAGGTAGACATTCTTTATTGTAATTGGCATACAGCGTAATGCGCAACGAGATAATTATTTATTAAAATTTATGCAAGTTAAGCTAACAAAGTTCAATATTAATGGCGATGAATTGAAGCACTTGAGATCACTGTATTCATTCATCGTAAGGTAGAACACAGACAGGCAGCAACACCTTAACTATTGAAATATTTCATATTTTTCTTACCCGCGTGTCCTCATGTCCACCTAACCCTACATGATGTCGATCATAAGACATTCAGAGAAACTTTGTGAAATTTTTAACTCGACCGGGAGGTACTGAACGTATTTATTTTTTCAAAATGACTATAGAGTGCAACATAACTGTTTATTCACTTAGTTGCGCTATAAACAATTGTTAAAGTACATGGTTTTGCTTTTTATCGTTAAAATCTTAAATCAAAAAAAATTTAATTACTTTCTGGAACCCAGCAAAAATATTTTAAGATATAAACCTTCGTAGATCTAAGATAAAAAAAAAAAAAAAATTGAAAAAAATATACCATAGTATCACAGCAGACAATTCATTTTCTTTGTCTCCGATTTTATTACTTTTTTTATTCCTTTTTTTTTGATTGGAACTAACGTTTTGTTGAACGATTTCAATGATCTCGCTTTGCATTGAAAATCATTTAGTGATCAAATTGAATTCTTATTTGTATGCTTGCTTTTTTTTTGCCAATCAGGCGTTGTTCCCAACACGTGCATGAAGGATTGCGGGAAGAGAGGGACGGAAAGAGGCGGTCGTGCTGACATACGTTCGATTTAAAAGCGAAAAAATCAGGGAAAGACCGCTGCTTGTAGATTGTTTCAGAGGCGGGCAGTGTGATTGAAGAATGACTGGTCGCGGTATTGTGTGGTGAATTACGCAAGCTATTCCAGAATTTTGGCAAGTCCGCTCTGCTACATCATTAGTTCCATGCGTTTCTCTCTATACTTTTGTAGTTTCTTTAGCTTTTTTAAAATAAAAAAGTAAAGCATGTCTCCTCACTTTGATCTTCCATGTCATACTTACGTCTCACTCACTACTATAACACAATCGATCACTTTGAAAGTTTTTTACAAAATAAAGATAAGCCATCTCTACTTAAATAGATATATTCTTGAACCCAATTGTCTGTCCAGGTACCTGATGTCGGGAAAAATCGGAAGACATTTCCGAACCACCTAATAGTTTGATGTTTTCGATTGCTTTACTTATTATTTATATTAGAGTGAAACAGGCCAACAAAACCAAGGTTTGAACAGGGCTTAGAACAAAAATTGACAGCTTGAGATAGTGACAGAATAACGTACGTACGATACATGTATGTACATGAGTAGCCCGGAGGGTATGTAACAATGACAACATATATGCTAATAATTGGTTTTTTTCTTTATCTTGGTTTCTAGGTCTTTTTGTTTTTAGGTATATTCCCCCAATGTAAGCGGATTTGGTATTTTTTTTTTTTTAGGTTAAATAAAAAACAAGAAATCACGTTAAAATGGGCCCATACATGAACACACATTAAAACGTAACATTAACGGGCGGGCTACAAGACGAGAAATAATATACCAGTTATTGTCACTATAAGCATAAAAGCTACCAAAATCGAAGCATACACTCCCATATAAAACACAAGACAAATAAACATCTTTTTGAAGAGATACCAGAAGTATGCGCAGTGGCCTTGTAATCGAAAACAGTCAGGCCAGCATACATGTGCGCGTACATTTTTTTTTTTTTACTTTTTGTTTTCATGCGATTCATATATAACTTACAACATCAGCTTGGCGAACAATCAGCATCTTCATCAACATCATAATCATCATTATCATTATGATCATCATCACGATTAGCGATAGTAGTATCATAAATATGATAATAGAGTGTACACACATCTCTTGACTTGCACACACCATACACCACTAGTTGTATGTATAGTTTTATCTACGGCATATTATTTCTCTCAACCATAACTACATATTACTTATGCACATTTGAAAAAAAAAGAAAACAAAAAAAACAACACCAAATATTTACTATTCTTTTTCATGTGTACGTCTATACTGGATGCTGTACGAGATTTGAGAAATTTTCTTTGCTTCGTTGCTTAGGTGTGTTGACCAATAATGGCTAATATGTCTGACGATTGTGACACTCTTTGTAAAGCTTAGAAATGACGAGTCGAAGAAAAAAAAAACTGTATTTGATTGATGTTAATTTGAATTTAATTACAAATCAAATGATTTATGTTTCAAAGTTTATTGTATAAATATATTAAAAAAATTGACTAAGTTGGTGGTTATAAAAAAAAGTTTTACAAGCGAACCAAAAAAAAAAAAAATGACAAAATTTAAATAAATTCACATCACGTGCTCCCCGAAGACTCTCGGCGTACTTTGAAATATATTTCTTTCTAACATCTTCATATCGCTTTGAGTTAACAAAATTTCAAACATTAAAAGCGAACATTAAGTTTGTTTAACAAATGAAGTGTTTGTCTTCTTCTTCTTCTTTTTCTTTTTTTTTGTAAGAGAATATTCCAAGTCGGTTTTGAAATTAACTGAAAACAAATAATAATAAATCAGTTAAAATAATAAAACATTCAATTTAATGAATCAGCAAATCACTTAAACAGACAAAATTATGCAAACTTCCGTCACGTTAGCGTGGGAGAAGGCGGGAAAGGATAAAAAAATCTTTAACACATATATCCACATATATAAAACAGGCTTAAGGCTAGTTACACCACATAGTCAGTCATGTAGTTAAGCACCGCGACTATTGAGTTGGCATAGCCGGATTCAATCCACAGTACTGCAGACCGCACTTCAATTACGATTCCTGTGTGGCCGTGTGGCCGTGTGGCCGTGTGGCCGGCTGTAGTGAGTGCCCATCAGTAAAAGTCTAACAACGATCTGTGTGTGGCATACACATGTCAGGCTGGGACCATTAACTATGTCTTGCTCTTTCTTACCATATACCGTATACTTGCATGGTCACCTTAATACACCTTGAGAGGGCATATCTTAAGTGATTGGTTATATTAAAAAACAAAAAATCTATAAACTGCACTAACTGATGCGGGCCCGATTTAGCACGTTTTACAGGCCAAGCACTAACGCTTAATAGACTAATGCTTCATCCACATTAATGCTTAGTGGACAATTGCATGGTATCTTGGAGTTTTGTCAAGGTAAAAACACCTTTGATGAACCAAGTTACATGTCCACGTTTAACGTTACATTTCGCAAGTATAATGTAATGGCTTCCCAAGTTCACCCTAAAGCAAGCAGGAAACAACTCGCTTCACCTTCTTCCTTTATTTTCGTGATAAAACATCGAAAACTGCAGCTGGCTTTCATATAAAGGCCCACTTTACATGAGAGCCTTTACATGGGAACGGATCTAGCAAAAGAACTGATGTGATCCAAAATTGGTAAAATTCATTTTTGTTTCAAAGATTAAAAGTCATCAAGCACGAAAAATGAGATCTTGTCGGCTAAGAGGAGCTTACTTTTCATAAGAACACTTGCATGGAATAGTCAGCAATGAATAGATAGATGTAATCCATATCTGGTACGGGTAATTTTTATATCAAAATACTTTTATGCACTCACTTTTGTCATAAAATAGAAGAAGAAAATTAGACCCTTTTGCCTTATTCCTCGTATGATCAGGTACCTGAGAAGGCGAGTTCAAGATTCTGGTTTTATATCCTTTTAAACTTATACTATACTGTGCAAAGCTTTCGATTGTAGTTCTGAAGTATTTTTTGATATTGAATGCAGCAAGCGATGAGTGAGAAGAGAAGAGAGATGACTTGACGTAGTCTAGCAATTTTTTTCTTTCATTGTTTTCATATACATATGTATTTTTTTTTCTATAGCGTAAATGACCTATTTTCCAACGTAAACATTTGCGTGTTATAGATATATGAAAATTTTAGATGATAATTATCTCTCAGTTACCAACATTTGGCGCAATTTTTATTTTAAGGTCGTTTCTCTCAACAATTACCTGAGAGATTTCTTCCAACTATTCTATCAAATTACGCATAGTACGACGGAAGATGTTCGTGCAAAAGTCAATGCGTGTCTTATGGGTGGAGTGTGTATGTCATTGAAATTTCATTCCAAATAGTGGTTCATTTTCTCTGATGATTTTAAAATTTCGTCAAAATAACGCATACACATACACACTCAAATTCAAATTTCAACACCTTTTGTTTTATTTTAAAAAAGAACAACAACAAAACGAACAATATAGAAAAAAACTATAATAAATTTATTATATTATTAATCAAATTTTACATGTGTGTTAGATTTTTGAGTTACAGCAAAAAAAAACAAAAAGTTATTAAACAAACAAAACACCAACAAACTTAGACACACAGTCTTCATATATACAATAAAGCAAACACAGACAAAAGAAAAAGAAACAAGAGTAGATGTAATAAATTAATGCTGCAATCTTTTCTTTTCTTTTCGTTTTTTTTTTTTTGAAAAACTTCACACACCGCGAGTAATAATAAAAAACTTAAACAAAAACAACAACAACAACAGAAAATCGAACAAGTTTTATAATATTTAACGGCAATCGACTCTCGTTTGATGATGATTTAGTAATTTTCGTAGCTTTTTTTGCACCGCACGTCAAAAGCGCATTTTTTTTTTTGGTGCTGTGTTTAAAAGAAATTCATAACAACCATTCACACGTCCCACTACATTCGTATAGATACTGCGATTAGGATAAATCGCTTCGTGTTGACAGCCGCGCACAGTATACTAAATTTCACAAACCAACATTGAAAAGAATTTCGCTTCAGAGGCTACGACGACAAGAGATAAATATTCTTAACCAACACTCGTCTGCGTGCCCGATTTGTCGATTTATTGCACTTATAATAATATCCGCCCGTTTAGAAGGACGACATTTGTGGAACTGAAAGTTGAATTGAAAGAAGGAAGTACGCACGATCCACTATTCTGCGAGTTCAACTGAAATACATCCTGATGTGGATTTTCAACTCTCATCAATTCTATATCTATATCGGTCCAGCTCATATTCACTTTGCTACATATTTCTCCTCTTTCCGTTTGTGTGTGTGGGGTTCAGTTGCCACCAACACTCATCCCACATACTGTATTCTGATTTGAAATTCAAAACTCGCAATTATTCCCACATTCCTATCCTTATTTTATAGTCAGCTGTAGTTTTAAGATAACTTCGATTCAATTTAAATTCATTTACGATTGTGTTTTTAAAGTCTTTTGCAGTTCAAGCTTTATTTGTATAAGCAATTCGCAGGTGTTGCAATTTTCTCATCTCTCAGCATTTCATTTATTATATCATACGCCATATATATATGTACACAGTGGCTGTAGAGGGAGTATTGGAACCAAACTGATTTTGCCAGCAGCAAGATGTGTAAGCACAAATGCTGTGCTCAACTCTATCATATGAAATGTTCTTAAAGACCTAAGTGGCACTGAAACCCCGGTTAGCTCTTCTCTTCTATATATGAAATACTTTTTTTTTTTTTTTGTAGAGGTTTTATGGCGACAGTAATTAGTTCATGAACGCTGCTATAGTTAAAGGTCGAACTTATTTTAAAACGGATTTTCCGAGGCATTGAAAGTGCCAAAGAACGACAGAAATAGTCCGGGGTTTAGCGTTAGTGAATGAATAACGAACAAATTAATTAATTTTCGTCTGAACTTTTCTCCTCGCCTTTACTCCTGCAGCTTAAAGCCCTCTCGGCGTCGCGCTTTTTCCTCCACAACTACGATCATGAAAGCACCTCGAGCAGGTTAAATTTACATCAAATCGGAAAGCACCTTTTTAACACTAGACGCGCATTGATCTTGAAGAAGAAACCTCAGATTTAAAAATATGAAAATCAATTTGTGGTAGTCCAAGAAAGAAAGAAAGATATTCTCCCATTAACAACCCCAATAAAGTGCATACGTACTTTGGACTCCCTTGTTTTTCGGGAAAAGTTTGCAATAGCAATGATTATGAGAGTTCCAAAGCCACTTTTCAAAGGAACCGCTTTTTTCGAATGGTGTTGCAAGTACAAGCAAACAAAATACCTTACATCTCGTATGGGAGACAAACGTTTTGAAGGCTTTCGGCGGGAGAGAGAGAGAGTCAAATATATTTACATACGTATGAATGAATATTTTATAAATAAAATATACATACATATATATATGTGTGAAGATACCTTGGCTTGGAACGTATAACTTCCACGCTCGGTAGATTAATTCATTCGTGTTTTTCAAGTACTACCACGTATGTATCATCGTTGTGTTGAGCGTCTCTCGCTTACCTGCAGACCTGTTAATGAAACACTCCTTAGCGAGAAAGGAAGGCTTTACAAAAAGTCACAACGTAATTTACTCAAGAGACATATATATTCATTAATGAAATGATCAGCTACGTATTACGTTGTTGTTGTCGAAATATCATTACAAAAAGGCCAAGTGGATCGCATGAGTCGCCTCGAACCAAATATAATCGCTTTCGCTCTCGCTCTCTATTATTTTCTTTTTTCTATCTTTCTTTTTATGTCATATCCCCTCAACAGTGAAAAAAACTTAGCAAGTAACTCTAGGAGTTTGTTAGTTGATTGTTTTTGTTTTTATTTTGTATTTTTTTCCTTTTTTTTTACCAACATAATAATAAAGCCCCAAAAGCATAAAATATTTCTTTTATAGGTCAAGTTGAATTCAATTGATTTTACAAAATGGTTCAATGTATTGGTGTAGGAAACAAAAAAAAAAAAAAAATAAAAATATTTATTAGTTTGTTTAAACTAAACACCAAAACTTGTTCAGGTTTTTAGGTTTTGTTTTCTATTTTGAGTTTTCGATGATAATGACGATGTTAACAATTTATAACATGATGATTATGATGTTTGTAACGTCAGTGGCGATGATGAACAACGTACGTACGTACGTACGTACAAAGGCTTATTTTGGTTGGTTGCATTTTCAAACACTTTTACTTTAGTATTAGATGTTGATGCTAAGTCGCTTGCTTTTTAAATGCGATTGTGTTACTTATTCCCGTATAACACACATAGATGGACGCATATATGCTTGTGACTGGAGACTAGTTTTGTAAAAATTATGTAATTCTTTGTAGTATAAAGATTTTGTCAACTCTTTTTATCCAAGTATTCATAAAGAAACGAAACAAAAACAAATATTAATTGTTTTTGCACGAAATACTTTTTTAAAGCGAATAAAAAGCGACTCTTGTGCTCATAATTGTGACGTGTTGGTCATCTAAGGAAAGCGCAAGACGGCGATTCGGTTTATTTTCTTATTTTTTTCTTTTGTACACACGACACAACATACTAATGACTATTGACTGAGTACGTTGTATGTCTGCCTCAGTGGGGGCAATGCTCATAAGTCTGTCCATTCTTTGTCACGTGAACTGTCGCGTTAGTTATTTAACTTCTTTTGGAATTAAGTTCGTACTGCTGAATTGTGTTTTTTAGGATAGTATAGGTTTTATTTACAATTCTTAAGAGATCTATTTTACAGGCTCCTACCTACAACTGAATTGGCGGACATGCTTCTTTTATCTGTGTAGAGCACTTGTCGGATGTACGTATACATGAGTACTACACAACCCGCATTGCGTCAACGTTCGACGGCATCGAGAGTTTGGACAGACTTTCCTCATCCACGAGCATCTAAGCCGTTCGCTCTACGGGGTCGATCGTCTGCAAACAGGTTATACTCCAACTGGTGCTTTTCTAACAGGAATAGCGACAGGAAGCTGAGAATCTGGTTATTTCTTCTTATTCTTCTTCTCTTATATGTTTTTCTTAAATCAATTTTTGTTTTTATTCGAGACAATTGAGACAACTGAGAGCTTAACTCTATACTAGTCGTTCACATTCGTCAATTTCGAATATATAAAAATAATTCTTAAGTTTTCGAATATATTCTGGATGAAATATTGGATTGAGAAGCCTATTAGCAAGGAAATGACTGATGTGCAGAGCAAAACAAAGAAAAGAAACAACAATTTTTGCTCTTATCACTATAAATAAAGCAGTAACTAATGATGGCAAAACATTTCGTCAACAGCATAGATGACATATGACAGTTAGATTATTCTGCTAAATAAATTTTGTAATGTTGCTGATCAAACAAATGAATACCTCATACACTCCTCTCTATGTTACGGCATATTTTTTCGATAGACGTAAATCATTCCTTGAACAAGTAGAGTGCTTTTTTATGCCAATGATGACCTTTTTCTACTTTTTAAAACCATCAAGGATCTCATCACAGGAAATGTATAACTATTGTGCCAAGCCTCCACGGTCACAATTGTAAATAAGAAAGAAGATTGTGTTTACTTTGCAAATGTGTTTACTCTCGAAGAGAACCGATAAGCCTTAGATAGGCAGATTGAAGACTCACTATTTTAGACAAAAGAGATGCCAATATTCATTTAGGGCAACATTTTAATACCCCTCTCACGTCCTGAGCTGAATATCGTATCAACGTATGATTAAATTTGATTTTGTGCACACTACATATCTTTCTTATGCGGCTTTCCTAACTAGTTTGCCCCGACCAGCTTGCATCGACTTGGAATTAGGTTGTAATGAAAGGACTTGTCAGAATGACACACACATTCGTAATGATAAAATTTTGTGAACAAATCCGTTAAGGACGGATGGACGGATAACGACGTACATATTCGTCATAGACAGCTAACTAAACGTTAAAGCGACGTTAGTCTCTAGCAGATATTATTACATCGAATGTTTTATTGCCTTGTGTTATGAAGCATAATAGACCCACTAAAGCTGTACAACGCTAATAATTCCAAAGCCCCCCATGGAAATTTATAAATAACCTCATCCTAAATAATCTCTTGAGCACTAGTCGTGTATTCTTTAACGCATACTTCAGGTAGTTTAGGGCGACTCTGAATTAAAAACAAAACCTATTAAAATAAAGATCGGAAATAAAAGAAAAAAAAAAAAAATACTAATTAAGTGATTATTGTATCGCCCTCGTAATACGAACAATTTTGACAACTATTAAAAAATCGTGCTTTTTCCTGTTTAATTTTTAAAATTAAATTTTATAATTGCGCTTAACTGTAATTAGGTAAAATAACTTATCTTAAGTTAAGCTGGTTGCTTATAAAGAGCTCTGTTTTTTTTTTTTTTTTTTTTTTTTATAAATCTATAAGAATTTTCAAGTACACTGTTGTTGACATAGTTTCTACGTGACTAATTAATTTTTTATTTGATATTGACAGCGTCAAAGTACGAAAGTATACCAGTCGTACAAGACATACAAGAGATCGGTCTTGATTTCGAACTTGATTTTAATTCGTCTTGTCTTTAAGTGGCGGAAAGAAAGAAACTATGGGCTAAATTTTCCCATAATAGTTGGAGATATATTTTTGTCAGTAGCAAATTAAATAACTAATTAATTAATCGTTAAACGATCTACATTATATTTGGATAAGCGAGTATCCAAGATTCGACTTAAAGTAAATACACAATCGTCGGGCTTGTTTTTATTTCTTCTTAAATAGCATTGAAAGCAAGACATTGTTAAGTTAATTATATCACTTAAGTATCCGCCGGATGGATATCAATTCTTTCATTCTGAAAAAAATTTTTTGGCATTTTAAAGTTTACAGTCAATTCCAAGGCAAACAAGTTTTTTTTTATCGAATCAAAGTCCATTAAACCGTGTGAATGCCCTAAAATAAATTTCTTGATTTGTAAATTTTTAAGTATTTTGTATAAAGTTGGCGACCACTTATTTTAGCGCACTGTTATTGTGAAATTTTTATATTGATTTTATTGAAAATCTGGACTTATGTCCATATCAAAATCACTCTATTCGCGGGGAGCTATCTAAAAGGTGCTTAGATAGGCTTCGACGTAAACCACTAAACGAGAATTTGGCCCACACACATTTTCTATTGCGGGACCGCAGGGTAGCGAGGCCTCCTCCAATGGGGATTGTCTCTTTCCCTGAGGGGTCCTCAAGCAACTTAATTGATTGCCAACAGTGTGTAGGCAACTCGTCTGAGTGAGGCTTATGCCTCATAAAGTATAAACGTTAACACATATAGATATAGATCTACCTCAACAACTGTTGACGAACGGCAATCACTTGTGTGACTTTCAAATTACTAGCATAAGTTCAGCGGCTTTTCCTTAATATACTCAATTTTGCACATTGGGTCAAACCGCTAACCAGAAATGTTGGAATGAAATTCAAGTATGTCAACGACATTAACATGAGAGACTGCTTCTTAGATTTCAAATATGGTAATAAAACAAGACTTGAGTCATTGAAAGACAAGTTCAAGTGAGAGACAACCTTGCCAAATTTCTTACTATGCTCACAGTGATTTCAATACCTTTTTTTGAAATACCAAAACAACTACGACTTTTAGATTCGGATTAAGAAAATGTTGAAAACTCAGGCAAGGAACATATAGGGTTTACGAAATGAACATTATGGATTCGATTTGACCGCACCTGTCTGTCCGTTTGTTAGAACTACTAACTTGGTCACGAAATTTGGACTTGAAAAGGAACTGCATTCAAATCCTTTCAGATGAAATTTGATCGTCTGTTAAATCGATCTATAAATTCGCTCACTTCACATTCACACTTTACAAGTACAAGTACTTTACATGATTCTGCAAATTTTCACAAAAATGTACACAACATACGTAAAACAATGTATCCCTATATTAACCTTGCAATATTGTATGATCAATACATCGCACCTAACGAGAAAAGAAGTAAAACAAGCAAAAACATTGTCTTAATATCAGATAAAACAAACCTTCAGACAACCATATGTCGCAGCATGTAATACAGTTCGATACGATACCTGACAGCGGTTGAAAGTAAACAACTTTGGTTGTGTTCCTTTCGAAAATGAAAAAAGAAACTAAATTTAATATTGTGGTAGGACATTATTTTCTGAAATGCTAAACCACAAAAAAAAGAAGAAAATAAATAAAAAAAATGGAATATCTAAAGAATTAAATACTGAGCCCGTGATTGCTAGATTATAAGGTTTGGAAATCAAAGCATGGTACGGCATTGAAAGTACGAAGGCTGGCTGAGGTTATAGAATGGAGAAGTTAAAGTTACTTAACCGTTTGAGTATCAAGCAGCGCGATCGCGCTGTTCACATGTCACGTCAAGAAAGCCCAGACAGTTTTGGAAAAAAACTGTCGAAGAATCCCAAGCAGCGCGATCGCGCTGTTTAGATTTTATTTCAAAAATGTCTGTGATTCTTCGATAGTGTTTTTTCAAAACCGTCTGGGACTCAAACGGTTAAGTATTTAAATCATTTGAGTTTTCCTCAACGGGATTACGAAAGAGAATCGATCAAGTGATTGCATCGAAACAAGCTGGGATGCAAACATAGACGGGGAAAATGTGGCCAGCATTCCTCGTATGCACATGACATCATTTTCATCATTTATCTTTAAACGGAGTGAATAGATTTACATTATTCAACGTTATGCTGGGACCTAAATAACAAAGTGTCCCTCTTTCAGCAGGATAGCGCATTCCGCCTTTCATTTACAGTTACGTAATCAAGATTATATGAAGTGCGATAGGAATTGTGTCGACAACGATCGTATTATCCTTTAGCCTGCATCATGTATTTGGAGGATAGTGTTTGGTTTGCATTTTGCCTCGAATAAAGAAGAAGCCGCTATTGAGATTAACTTAGAGATTAAGAAGCACATAATTACGTCTGCATTGGCGGTGTTGCAGTTTTTTGGAAAAAAAAATTTTTAGAAGAATGATTAGGAACATTGAAGTTTATATCGGGTAAAGAGGAGATTGACATTTTATTTTTATATAGATTTATTCACAACTACAAAGCCATAGACCAATATACATAATTACGTTAGTATAAATCATGTACAACAACAAATTCAGGCGTTCAAGAATGAGGACAATTTTCTCTTACAAGCATCGACGACAACGCGTTCCAGTATCATCCTGAACGGACAATAGACGAACGTCCAGCCAAAGACTCAGATGTGCGCAGAATTAATATACAAAAGTTGCTAACTGGTGTAGAAAATTGTGTCGTTCCCCTCTCTCCTCCTCCTTCAAATTTCGATCACATCTGTTCACGATTTGAATTGTCGCATATAGAGTGATTTTCAAGAAGAGTACGTTTTTATAAGCGAACCAAAGCTGAAAAAAGCCACAATTTAGAAATAATGTACGATATTTCATGAGTCGTGCTTGTCCGTCTGTAGGACTAGTTAACTTGTTATTCGATAGCGAATACGAGAAAGATTTGCATTCTTCTAGAAATTACGATATAATTTATTGGCTAATTATATCGTTAAGGAATAATTAATATATAAGCCAGTAGAACTAATTGCAAATTTGCTTTAAAAGTAAGAATAAAATGTTTTTTCCTGTTTATGGTATAATTTAAGTAATAATAAAAGCATTTTACGATTCTTCACGGCGTTGACGTAAAAGCTGCTCATATTAAATGAATTATTTTATACAACGCTTATTATTATTTCAATAGCAAAGCAATGATTTTATTAATATTGCTATTAATTTTAAGTTGCTTTGAAGAAAAACAAACTTTTATTTTACATATACATTATATAGCTGACCAGTCATACCTCAATAGTTAAAGTTCATAACTCAAGTTAATATCAAAGTATTTTTTTTTTTTTTTGTTTTTTTATTTTAATAATTATTACAGCAATTATTTGATATAATCGCATAGAATATGAGATGTGCTGATATAAACATATTACAAGATCTTTTATTTCCACACCCTGAAGCAATGGCAGTACGCTTTACAGATTATTACAAAGAACGAAACCGTTGAGTAGATGATAATATAAAAAACTTTTCGCAATTCCTTAAGCAAGAAGTTCACTTCGTCATGAATTTCGTAATTTTAATTTAGAATGCATTGATTCTTATAAAAGATCTAATTGAACGCAGTCGTTTCTCAATATAATAGTCAGCTTCCTCTATGATTTGATGCATATAGTGAAGTCAATGCAAAAAGTTATTAACGGACGAACAGACACATGCAGTAAGAAATGAATTCCTGCGACGCTTTATGACACACTAGAGTATGTAGAGGTAATTAATTAAGTTCTCACTGTTGTTTTCTTTATCCTTTCCGTAACGCCTTAATTGCACGACATTAACGATGATCTATTTAAATTTAATTGCTCTGAATATGACGGATTGATTGGTCGCAGGTACGCTTTTAATGCCTTTGTTGTTCTCGTCTTAACCGTCGTTAACATCACAGCCATCATCCTCCTTATTCTTTAAAATTACATTGACAAAGTGTGCCTTGATTCACTTTGCTACCTACATTCCCGTAGGCATGTTTACATATTCTATTTACTCAAGCGTTGTTCTTGGCAAGCAAATATGTTTTGTTAGACGAAGAAAGACCTCAGATAAACTCACCTTTTATTATTCTGAATTACTTTCTAAACCGATCTAAGCATCGCTGACCTTCTCACCGCCTGTCTCTCTTGATTTTTCTGGTCAACCTGCAGGACGCGTTTGTTACAGTGTTCCACTATAATGATTCTTTTCCTTATTTTGTTAAATCACTATCCGTTAAAGAAGCTTTCTGTGATCAACTGTTGATTATATACGATCGGCTTTACCCCACCCATACTCATTTGTGGAACACTTTACTTGATATAGTTAATTTCCACAACTTGCTCGATATCAACAATATCAACTTCATCTCTGCTAAATTTCTGTCTGTGAAAAGTTTCTTTATATCACTGATGGTCCAGGTCAACTCATGTTCGTATGCTAACGAATTTCCGTATCTCCGTAAAATATCTATTCATTACACACATGCGTTTATATCAACGATGGTCAAACTTTTTCCTTACACGGCAAGCTTTTTCGGTTTAGAATGCATACTTCAACCATATCAGCCGTTTCTTCGAAGACTGAGTTTATTTAAAAAATTGTACAATTTTTTTCAAGTTTTTCCTCACTGGACATCAAATCGCTGAATAAATCGTGCTTTTGAGATAAATCAAATAAGACCTTCGGGCCAAGTACATTTTATATTGAATGCCCTTATAACACTGACCTTACAGTATATCCATGGAATTATTTCTTCTTATCGGTGATGCCCGACTTCAGTTCTGATGTGATCGAGTGCCTCTCACCAAAGTGGACATTCATTAAAAATGCTTTGGAGAAAGATGCAAGTGAATATGAGTTTATAATTTGCTTTACTACTTACGTTCTAGTTTCTCTTGAAAGTTTTCCTTTCATCGTTCAATGGACAAAACACTCTTTCGATATCGATCAAATAACGCCACTTGGCCAGTCGAATTTTATATGAGCTATACCGATATATATCAGCTACTTTTTCTTTCTTCAAATTATTCCTTTATATCGAAGAGGTTTGCTCCCTGATATTATTCCAAGCTCTTCCGCCGAACAAGAAGTGCGCTGGATATGTGAAGGAAGTTGGATAACACATTTTCATGTTACTTTCGAAATAACTTTTTGCTTTGGCCATTGGCCAGACGATTGTTTTATAACGAATGTGAAGAAGTCGTTGAAAGGACATTGACATATACTTGTTGCTATATATTTTCGAGAGACAACTTCCAAGCGATTTTTGGCAAGCAACGAAGAATTGTTTTGTATATATAATAAAGCGCTGAAAAAATTAATGTCATTCTGTAGACCGCGTTCCAAAGTTCGTTTAAAGCCATCTGTAATGTAATCCTCACTTGTTACTCATTCCCTCGAGTATATATATATATGTATACATATATATATATATATATATATATATAT
>CCAG010008585.1:0-62196 GCA_001077435.1 Glossina morsitans morsitans | reverse complement strand
TATATATATATATACATATATATATATATATATATATATATATATATATTAAGACATGCTTCAGGTTACACAAGTACGTACTAAATGCTAAACTCTGATGACGTTTGCCTCTATATACATGTTATAAACATATATGCATATGCGTGAATGTTGCGCTGCACTTGTTTTATTGCGAAGAGAAGCAAAACAGAAACACAAAAAAGAAAAATTCCCAAAGAATTTTATTTGCTAATTACAGATTGTAGTGAATATTATTAACATTATAGTGTCTAGATTGTTTATATATAAAATTTATGCAAGTAGTTTTTAATTTTTTTTATTTTTGTTTTGTTTTTATCTTTTTGTTATTTTGTTTACATATATATAAGAGGAAAATTACCGTAATTGCAAGCAAATACACATATACATATACACCTGTTATGTACACATATGCATGTACATGCATATGAACATGAAAAGAATTTGTAATACACTCAGCTCTATAAAAACCAGTTTAAAATGTCTGATCGCGTAAAACAATCGCCAGTTTTTTGGTTGAGTGTACGTACATAAATTAAAAAAAAAAATGTATCAATCAACACTAAACTCCCATTTCCTATTCTGATAATGAAATACACAAACACACACACATATATACAACATATACATAGACTTCCATCCATAAAAACCAGTCCACTTTTAGCCCATCTCTTACAGAAATTAGAATAAAGTTATCCGGTAGAAGGTACTTCTCTCCCGAGTTTAATATCATTTATCTATGGCTGCTCCAAAATTTATTTTACCAATGAGTTTCATGAATTTCACGATGATAGCTGCGGTTGCAAGCAACGCATACGTGTTTCAGACCTGTAAACGTGGCCGTGCAGACAGTTCCGAAAAAAATATATGTACATTATACAGTCAGTAATCCAATTTTCTTGTCTCGCATGGATATACAAGAAGACACTGAAGTTAGGCGGCATTCGGAAGAGTATGCAACTTCAACAGTCAGTCTCAGATGGGGATTTGGGGTATTTTCAGTAACCTTCCAAATTTGAAATCGATTTCTTCACTTTTACAACCAGCAGAAGGTTTATCATAGACGGACACACAGACGAATGGACAAAGATGCCTAGAAATTGAGTCTTACGATGAGTCCATATATCTTATAGGATTTCTGAAGTCTCTTCTGGTTGTTGCGAAATGAATGAATCCAACCTCTCAGTGGTAGATATGGGTAGGTGGATATAAGAATAACATAACTCAACAACATTTTCATTGAGGCGTTTTATAGCGACTATTACTCCGAAATATCAAGTTTGACACAGTGTCACAAAAGCGATGACAAGAAATGGCATTGTTCTCCCTTACAATTTTACGTAATAGATGGTTACATACAAATGATTATAGTTGTAGTTATCACAAGAGAAAGTAATTTAAAGGGAAAAAAAAATTACAAACAGGGGAATTGAGAATTCTATGTTATTCTATATGCAGGCATATGTACATGTTCAGTTCCCGATAGTGTTACTTGTTCCGAAATTCATTTGCAATCAAAAACGAAATTTTAGCTAAGGTAAGTTTAACCACTTTTTTTTTTAGTTCGACTGACGGCATGAAAACGTCTTTTGATTTATGAACCTTTTAAAACGCGGTAATTAAAATATAGGGTACACAACAATGCAATCTCCGAATGCATGAAAGCGTTTACTGCAATAAAGCTTTACAGATAATAAATCTTCAAATTTTATATTTTGTGTGAAGATAAATCTGCCTCTGAACATTATATGACAATAATGATAGCGCATTAAATGAATTAATAAATCATTTGCCCATCAATTAATTGACTAAATGAATTAGTTAACATGATCTCTTCTTCTCTATTAATTTACAAGATAGCACAATAGTTTGCAGGTACTTGGTACACGTACACGTTCGTTAATATTAAAGTAAACAAATGACTTTAAGACAAAGTCTTTACACGATATCAAGTTTGCGTAGTTAACGTATTACGAGAAATATTAGTTAAAATATTTGTATTCAATTTAATTGAAATGAAATGGTGTTAGTGCACGGAAAATAAATAAAATATATTATCAATGAGATTAGAAAGGTTAATCAACGTAATTCAATAGGAAATTGTTGTAATACGAATCAATTATCACCTTCAGCTTATTGTATTTATAATGGAAAACTACTTGTAATTGAAAAATTAAACTTCGATAAATTTATTTACTAAATAATTACACAACAGAATTAATTTACGTATTTAATAATTATTATTAAACACCTATTACTGACGACGAAAAAATTGATTGAATAGCAATCGTAAGAAAGGCATTGTTTAAAATGTTTTGTTAGTGACCTATAGAGGGTGTATATACAGTAATCACTTAATTTACAATTCATGGATTATTTACGATTTTATGGAAGACACATCACTACTAGACGATATGGTATCAGAGTATGGTCTCTATAATCGCGCACATGAGCAAAAGGATTGCCGTGTACCCGGGTAGACAGGGGTCGCGACTGCCAAAACGGTATTTGGGACTTCGAATGTCAATCCGTTATAATGAGTGCTTAGCAAAGGTAGTAAGGCCATAACACTTAACGATAGGGCACACATCGACTTTAGTGTGGCCACTCTTCTGTACACACTCTTTCTCCACATCTTTCGGTTCATCATCGTTCTAGACATGTAGGGGACATCTCCTGCGTGATTAGCCATTCCAAAAAGGTACCTATATTCGAAAAGGTGGCTCAGGCTTAATAAAACAATCTTCGCCCTCTCTGTCTAGGCCGTATTCCCGTATGCCCTTTTTTAGTTGTAGTTTATTAAGAAGAAATCTATTACGTAAATATATTACTGCCATAGAAAGTTTATTATTTTGCTAAAATTTACTAGAGCGCACTCCTGCATTGAAGTCAATATTTTTCACAAACTTTTTAAGTTTCATTCAATCATTTTTATGAACCTCAAATTAACTCAACAACGAGCAGTCCTTGGCTCTTGATATCAATAAGATATAAATATAATTATAATGTTGTTTTTTTTAATCATTCCATCAGGAAAATGTACGAGAATTTAGACAAGTAAACGCCTTAAGGTAAACTCATGAATATGTCTACCTGCGAACATTAATTTATGAAAAAATTGAATGCACTTTTATTCTTATTTGTATGCTTCTCAGCTCCATCATGATAAATACTTGTTGCCAATCAGCTATAGTTACTAGCTCTTAAATGAACATACATACATACCTTTTCATCGAGAAGATTTACTCTTGCAAGGCGTACTGTAACGCGTTATCACATTGGGGGCGTGTTGTAATTGCTTATTTTTACATTATACGGCCACACGAGACGATTCTTCGTCTGTTATATTTTATTGTAACGTTATTTTATTCTCTTCAAGCAATATTTATAAGTGAACCACAATCACGCAGCAGCAGCGGCAGTGGTCAGCGACAATGATCAGTTAATTTTAGGAAAACAGTAAAATTATAGACCGACGTTAATTTAACGGATTTAAATTATAATCAATTTCGCATATTGAATTTTATCAATGTTTGGCGGCATTTTTATACCCTGCCGCCATTTGTAGTACAAGATGTAATAAGTTTGTACGAATATATGAAACAGTCCAGAAGGACTTAAGTAGGTCTACTTTTTATTATACCAATCGTTTTAGAAGAATTGATCTTAGCTTTTTATCTTCCTATCTATCCGTCTGTCTATCTGTCAATGTTTACTTGTGTTCAGCCTATAAGTCTCAAATTTTTGAAATATTTTGATGAAATTTTTTGCACACGCGGATTTTTTGGTCCCAAAAAGAATCCCATTAGAACTGATCATTTTTGCAACCACTCCCCATATAATATTTCATTTAAAAAAAAAAAAGTTAAAACTTTACAATATTCAAAATTTCTAAGCAAAAACTGCTCAGTAATAGTATTTTATCATATTCAGTTGATCGCATGATCCAATTTTTTCAGTCGACTACCAAGTCTGCGTTCGTTACAGTGAGTGCTCAGTTGAAAAGTCTTTACAAGCCAAAATGGTTTAATTTCTATAAAACAAGATTTTTGACGAGAAAATTTGAACCATGGTAGTTCACATGCTGGTGTCTCTTCCCTAAAAGGGCTATCACTAAAAGTATGCCTTTAGATGGAAACAAGATGAACGTATTTTTTGACATTCTATCCAGAAAATAAATAAAGAATTTTGTCAAGTAATGGCTGCCTTGTTCAGCTCGGCTATGATATGTTTATGTATTATATATATGGAAACGTTTTATCAAAGAAGTTGGCGATGCCACCAATTCATTATACTTTTATTGACCGTATTGCTACTTATGTTCCCTGCAACAGTAGCAAAGTCACTGATCAGTGACGCTGACGCTGCATCATTGTGGCTCGGCTATTTTCGCTTTGGTTAAAGAAAACCATTTTTTTTTTTTTAATTTTATATATTTATGTGCACTTCACTTCATTTCAACAACTAATTCATGGCAGCACCTGAAACAAAAATTATATATTATTGTATATATTATAAATTATATATTATTATATATTTATTTATATACATTTATATATATGTATATACATTTATATACATTTATATATATTTATATATATTTATAAATATTTATATATTATATTTATATATATTTGTATATAATGTATATATTTATATAATAAAGTGTGACGTTGTAACCTCATCAGACAGTAAAATCAAAGACAGAAACTTTAGAACTGTGAAGAGTATGTAGTATGGAATTACAATTTTCATCAAGTTTTACTTTAGAAATTTTAATAGCAAAGCAGCTAAACTTATAAAGTAATAGATACACTTAACTTAATCAAACTCGAATTTGTTTACTGGAGGGGATTTTTTGATTATCTGAGTGTGTCATGACGAAAAGATGCTGACAGTTATTCCCCTTGATGATGAATATAAAAATTGTAAATAACTGCATAGACTTTTCAATAAAAGCATATAATTATAAAGTGTGATCGAAAGAGATATTCTGTCATTGCAAATCTGACAGGGATACGCGGAAATAGATATATCATATTTCATTTTTAATAAACTAAGACTTTACTAGCCACTGTAAAGTAGTAAAGATCAAGTTTTTTTTTAAATAACTTACTATTATAGTTTTTTTTAAATAGCTACATACTGCAGTTGTAGCTTACTCTTCTTGTTCTTTTTGTATCAACGCAAGGAGGAGAAAACAACAACAATTGCATAATTAATTCTCCTTGCAGACACAGGCATCACCAACTAGAACTTTAAAGCGAGTTCCTTTACCCATCCTTTTAAGTATTTGAAAAACAAATAGAAGCATTATAGTAAACACGGTCCACCCTTAACTACCCTCGACCACTTCGCTCAACACAGTTATTCATCAAGTCAGTTATGATATTGGAGGCAAAAGAAAAAGTGCTCCGATGCCAACCCTTTTTTGATTGCGCTCGTCCTCAAGCCAAAATATATAGGTGCACCAAATTTCATCAAGCTCAAGATACAAAACAGACGGATGGACAGACAAGCTCAGATTAATGCAGAAAGTGATTCTGAATCGATCGGTATAATGAAATGCGAGTCTATTTCATGTCTCAAGTTGCATACATTCACACAAGCTTTACAAAACTTTGTACTACATGTGATGCAGGGTGTAAATACCTTTACCCTATCTAAACAATGGTCCAATGGTTAAAAAGTTAAAAGAGTTTAATATTTTTGTTGCTTGAAACAAAAACATGCAATCGTAGAATTTGTTTCCGTTGTTTAAATAAATCATAAAAATAGCAATAATAATAATAATATTAATAATATGTTTGCCAAAGAATATAATTATTTTTATTGTTTTCTATTTATGCTTGAAAATTCTAAAAACTATTTTATTGTTAAGCAGAAACATCAAAACATCATATAAGTGTAACCATAAATCAATAAAAATATTCGCAATTATTTATTAAAGACGTTTAACATAAAATGTTAATATTTTAATTATTGTATATTTTGTTTTTATTACAGGATTACATCAGTTCAATTTACGATTACTGGCGAGACCTTATGGAAAACAAAGCAGATCCTAGAACTAAAGATTATCCGCTAATGAGTTCACCTTTTCCCACCATTGCCATCTGTTTATCGTACGCGTATTTTGTTAAGGTAAATTATAAAGAGGAAGAATGCCAGTCAACCGGATTAAACAGCATATCATCAAATTGATATCATATCCCATAAATTGTTTAATTTAAACAAGCATTAATACTGACATAAGCATAACAATGTTTGTTTATTCTTTAGTGATACTACTTAACTTGACTTAGTCATTTATCCCTTTAACATAAGTAGACAGGACAGTTGAGTAATGAATTTAATATTAGGGTTCGTATATACATACTTAAGTTTTGTGCATACGATTTGTTCAAGTTGGAAAAAAACCCAGAGCTTTTCGAGAGAAAAAAACGAACAAAAAAAAAAAAAAAAGGAAAGGAAAGGAAAACAAGTTTCTTTTACGATCTCATTACAAACATGGGCAGTTTTATAGAGCTTCTCCTGGAAAGTTCAGGGTCATCAAAGAACGCAATATTATCTTTATAGCAATCTTCAGGAACAAAAGTTCTTGAGGCAATTAAAAGCGAGTAGAAAAATGCTTGCTTACCTATAACAGAAACTTAAAGATTATGTCAAGTGAAATATCATATGCGCACGCAAAACAGAACGAAAGACTTAAGCAACAAACTTGAACTAGAAGTTCGTGTTAACCAAAGCAATTCAATGAATATTAAGTATACATAATATGCGTATATTTATGTAAATAATTACGCACAGATCGATTTCATGTCGTTTAATTATTTTTTATATGTTTTTACTAAAGATTCTATAAACGATTACGTGTAAGGAAGGATGGAATATAAGTTTCAGTTCTAGATGAAATTAGCCGTTTAGGATGAAAGTCGAGTATTAGGGGGTCTAAAAATTTTTGAGCAATTTTCTTAATCTGTTTAGGGAGGATTTTTTCTCACAATAATTTCATATTTTCAACTGAAAGGAAAAATTTAGTGAATAAATTGTTACCGAATTGTTTCTATCATTCGTATTTATTAATTATAGTAACTATAATTTTAAAAAACGAAATGTTCACATAAGTGACAATGGTTTGACAAAAGTCAAGCCGGAGCTACATAACTCCTCTTAACTGCACCTTTGTAGGCTTTCACAGAGCGTTCAACTATTTGAAGAAATAACTATATCTCTACATAAAAAAAGATTCGACGCCGATTTACACGTCACCTCATTTACATCTAATGTATTGTCACTTAACTTACATAGGCTTTAGACAGCATCTGCAAAGATAGAAGTAGACAGGTTCAGGCACTTTTACATCTTACGACAATTAGATCAGAAACGTCTGAGCGTAATGTTTGTTGTCCAAAGTAAGTCATGTGGCGAAAATTTGTAGGTTCACTATACAGCTTTCCAATAAGAGATGTGTAAGTCTTACTCTCAACTTTGAACAGTTTTGCAAACATTTCTTTTTTGCTTAAAATACTATACTTGATCGACAATACAACCTCTTATCATCTCACCGTTCTTAATCGAGTTTATAGATGGTGACCCTTGTTCAGAGTTTAATCTTTCTTTATCGTTCTGCATGGCTTCCACGTTTGTCTTTAACGCCATCTTATCTTTCAGCAATAGTGAGATTTTTCTACGGAATCCCCTAACCTTCAAGTGACCAATGAATTTGATCAAAAATTAACAACAATTCTTAAGTTACTTAAGTAGTGTTTATATAATTTTACCAGCAGGTAATCTCAGAAAGATCAGGGTTGCTATAAAAAACAGATGAGTCTATAACTTTTGTCCTTCCTTACACTCAATACTGAATTCACATTTGTGTTCAAGTGTTTGCTACATCCAGAGCGAAGCTTATTAGAATCTCCAAACACTATCATGTGTATATATATTATTGATGAGTATTGAATTAATCAAGGTACTTTTGTCCGTCCCTTGGTCCGCCTGTCTATAAGCCTTTGGTAAATGCCCCCGGGAGAAAAAATTGAGATATCAATTGTCAAGTTTGGCAAAAACATTGCATGAAAATGGGAGAATTCGGTCAAAGAGCTCGTCTAAAGTACAACATAAACTGAAAAGTAAAATACTTGGTTTTATTGCTTACTATTCATAAACTACATCAGATGCAACAATAAAAATTCAAACTTACACATGGATAAACCGACTCAATATCAAAGCTTAGTCTCTTTTTTTCCCGAGTTTTCTGGGATAAAGGTGACGCTCTTAACAAATTTTTGCATAAAAAAGATATCAAAACGTTAGAGAAAGTGACCGTTGACTGAATGTCGGGGAAGACCTGTAAAATCGAGTTATATAAAAGAATTGTTTTTCTTTTCTAGTCCGGGGAATTATTGATTGATGTTTCACAAATTAATTAATTAAATTAGCTTTCAACTGGGGCAGGCTTATATCACTGCTTAAATGAATGGGTTATTAATTTTATGTGAATGTCGTTTTATCTTTATTTCTATATATTTCTTATTATAAATTTCAGGTGTTGGGCCCAAAATTAATGGAAAACAGAAAACCCTTTCAATTGCGAACAGTTTTAGTTGTTTACAATTTCGCTCAAGTGTTATTCAGTGCCTGGCTATTCTACGAGGTAATTGCTTATTCCTTTCTTTTCATGATCTCATTTTCGTCACTAAAAATTTATTTTGCTTTTACTTTAATTTCTTTCACCTCAGGCTAGTCTTAATGGTTGGTTAAATGGTTATAACTTTAGATGCGAACCGGTGGATTATTCATACTCACCTGAAGCCCTTAGAGTAAGTATTTCGAGCATAAAAAAACAAAAAATATACAAAAATACGAAAAATAACGCACATCAACTTTAGGCGTATGTCAGACGCACTCAACCTATACACATACACGAAATTTGTGTAAGTTTCAAGTGCTTGGCACTATTCCCGCAAAGAATGTATACGTGATTTCGGCACGATCCCACAAAACGAAAAGAAAGAAAAGGGAATTTATTAATCGATAGCTATTTTCATCTGCACAAAATGTCCAAGCATTTATTTCAAACTTGCAACATAGTTGCAAGCAGTTTAGACCCTAATAGAACTCTACCCATGCAACGTTGGCCCGATGGTCTCTTGCTGAAGGAAGACGAATAACACAAGGCCCTGCTTTCTATAAACGAGTAGAAAAGCATCTATATCTACCAAGAAGGGATCATTTCGATCCTCCTTTTGTTGCGAACTGGCCGTAGTTGCAAGACTGATGAGAGGAAGTTGACATGTGATACAAATATTCCTTGGTCGGTAAAATATAGACAATAGACAAGAAACTGATGAAACTTGGAAAAAAACACCAACGACTTTCGTCTATAACTTTCGTCTATAACTTTTGTTACTTAGCTATACGGAAGTGCGACCGTCAGCGAATCATTTTATTTATTGCGCCCACTTTCAGATGCTACAAATCTAATTACAGAACTTAGTCCGCCTCTTTTATTTGACATTTGTGTCGTAAAAAGAATTAACTCTAACAAATTTCAAGCAGGTTTTCTTTATTTACTTTGTTTATTCAACTCAACAAGTTGCTTAACCTCTCATTAAAATGTGTTTAACTTTTGATTAATTGTCATTTTAAAAGATTTTTGAAATATCATTAAATTTGATAAATTTCTTTGAATTGTTTTATAAGATGACTTGCACAGAAATACAAACTCTGTTGAATATTTTCGACGGGCCACTTAATTGAGAACGCAGAGAAGATGGATTTTGTATTTAACTTGCAATTAGTGAAGATCCATATAAGCAAAAAAATAAATAAATAAATAAAATAAAATAAAAATGAAAATGAAAAACAATAGCTTTGTTTACAAGTACTTTGTTTTTTACACAATAACATATTAGCAAATACAGTTAAGACGTGTACATAAACGTGTATACGTAAGGACACACACATAAATAAATTAGAATTACGAAAGACTAACGAAATTCTACAGAAACGTGTATCGGTCATCTTTAATTTTATTCAGCTTTTTTTTCGTCGTCTTGCAAATCATATTAAAAAAAAAAAACAGCCTTTGCGCAACAATGAACATGAAAAATTTACATCCGGTTTTCTTTTCTTTTTTAATTAAAAGAAGAGCAACTTATCGGGCCCTATACAAATAGGCTAAAGATTGGGTTTTCCGCTTACAGGAATTCTTTATATATTCTATAATAACACTTTGGTATTTTGCCCCTTAAATCACTCACAAATACCTTTTTTGAAAAACATGAGTTATTCTCGTTTTACTGGACATTCTCATAAGAGAAATAATTGGCAAAAAGGAAAAAAAAAACAAAGTTTAGTTCATTCCTACAAATGCATTCTGTGTTGTTTCTCTCTGGAAGTTCTATTACATCGCGCAATCCAAAAATAGTTTCAAATATCTCTGAATCCCCGAAGTATGAGGAGTGTACTCATTTCATCAAAACGTTTGCAACATCTAGAAGGAAGTCTCAGACAACCCGCAAAGTTTACAAATTCTCCATCAGCGTCAAATTCAAAATTGATCTAAACGTGCCCGTCTGTCCATCCCTCCATCTGTCTGTCTGTAGGCTTGCCTGACTGTGCGTTTGTGTAATGTTGTTGTAAATGCAGCAATCTGCCATCGCATTTGGCATTCTTTCATCAAAATCTTTGCAAGAAATTCTCTTTGAAAGAAACTTCAGATGCAATTCGCTTTCCGCTAAATGGAAATTTAATTATCGTAGGTTACGCTCTGCCTCTATCCCTTTTTACACATAAGGTATCGTGAAAACTAAACCAAAGCATACTTAGAAACATTCCTGTAAGTAGTATAATGTTAACTGGAAATAGTTATTTGGGTCAAGGAGTTCAAATATGCTAGAGTCAGTCATTAATCGAATGTTTCAGCTTGTATTTTCCATTGACTACATGTGTAGTGATAATTTTCGCGCATACGGTCGAGATGTAGGAATATGTTAGCGTCTGTTGGCAACGGCCTAAGTACAGGTAATCAATATGCTGACTGTGACGTATGCTTATCAAAGGTTTATAATGATTCATTCAGTTGCTGTGCGTTGCATATACTCTCAAAGGTGGAAGAATTAACATAAGGTCAATTGATAAACTTGGCACAAACATGTCCTTAATAATCCAAGTAAAAAAAGTCGAGAAACCCAATAAATATTATATGATGGACATAATAGGTAGATAACTTTATTTCCGTCGTTCTTTTCGAGGTTCAAGGATTGATTGTAAAAACGGGTTATGCATTTACTACTCAAAATATTGGCTATAGCTAGCCACTACTAGTTTAGAAATAATATATACATCCGCCTGAGTGGCCGCGTAAGCAAAGCGTCTCAACTACAACTCAGTGGTCGTGGGTTCGAATCTCAAATGCGGTAGAGTTTTTAATTAATCCGACTTTAGTATTACAATTTATTCTCTTAATATAATTAATAATAGTAATAATAATAATAATAATAATAATAATAATAATAATAATAATAATAATAATAAATAGAAACAATATGCCGGAAAAAATTCGCAGTGAAGACGATTATCTGGCGCCATGTCCAATTAACAAGTACATTAGATGTGGAACTAAAAACAGAAAATTGTAATTAAAAAGCCAACATTTGAATATATTAACAAGTGAAAGTTCCATGGTGGGACGCGGCTCACAATTAAATACCTTACACCACTTCTTTAATGCAGTTGTTCATATATAACGACTTTCCAAAAAGAGACTTTATAGGGATAGTGTTCGAAAAAGTCCGATCTGAACCGTTCTCAATAGCGTTTGACCTTCTGTCAAGTCACGTCAGGGTATCACATTTCGCTAAAATATCTCAAAAATTGCGATCTGTAGGCTGGAAAGAAAACAGACAGACGGACAGACAGACAAGCTTAGATCGATGATAAAGGTGATTCTGATTTGATCGGTATAATGAAAGTTGAGTCTATCTCGCGTTATTCTAGGTATTGCACACATCCTCACAACTTTAATATACCCTTGTACTACAAGCAGTGCAAAGTATAAAAGACAAATTCAGATATATTTCACGCTTTTATTGAATCCCTCTCACTTTGCACATGAAATTCTCTCAAGCAAAAAGTTTTTTAATTTTTTTTTTTTTTTCTTTTTGTCATTTTTCTAGACGGCACGAGGGTGTTGGTGGTATTTTTTCTCAAAATTTACAGAATTCTTCGATACATTCTTCTTTGTGATGCGGAAACGTTACGATCAAGTGTCCACCTTGCATGTGATACATCATGGCATTATGCCATTTTCAGTTTGGTGGGGCGTCAAGTACACGCCGGGCGGTCATTCAACATTTTTCGGTTTTCTCAACACCTTTGTACACATTGTCATGTATACGTATTACATGCTAGCGGCTATGGGACCTAAAGTTCAAAAATATCTATGGTGGAAGAAATACTTAACGCTTCTACAAATGGTGCAATTCGTCTTGGTTATGGTACATTCGTTTCAATTGTTCTTTAGAAACGATTGCAACTATCCCATTGGTTTTGCTTACTTTATTGGAGCTCATGCGCTTATGTTTTACTTTTTATTTACGAATTTCTATAAGACGAGGTATTTAAACTCGGAAAAGGTAACTAAAAATGAACATGAAAATGAAAGCAAAAAGTGACTGAGCTTATCCTTTTTTTTTCGTAGAAAAATAAAGCAGCAGCGGCGGCAGGCTTGAAAAATAATGGTCATCCTAATGGAATTTTAAAACCATCAGTACTTCAACAAAATGGTAACATAGCGAAATATACTGAAATTAATGGTAACACAAAGTTCGCTAGCGCAATGACGACGCTGGCAGCAACAACAACAACAACCGGATCAGTAGTAACGCCAAATGGGAATGTGACAAGACAACGGATACATGCCGGCGCTGATAATTAATTAATTAATACCACATTAACACACACACACACACACACACATACACATATAAATATTATCATAAACACACCTAATTACAAATTAATTTATTAACGGTAAATAAATTTTAATATTAAGTTTGAATAGAATTTCATTTTAATATTAAGGTTTCCCTCTATTATTATTATTATTATTATTATTGTTAGTTGTAGTAGTAGTTAAGATAAGAAGTCTAATAAATGCATAAACTACAGACAACCAGGCATATAAGAAAGACAGGCAACCCTTTGAATTCCTACCGCTCTATCCATCCATCCATCCAGCCAGCCAGCACCCCGAACGGGAGAAGAATAAACGGACATAAAGTGTAGCGTTTGCCTCCTCCTCTCTAAGTTACATTAAAGATTAACTAATGCATGTTATTTTTACTTTGTGGTCCAAAAATGTGAATGAAATCCTAGGGAATATGACGTAAAAAATGGATAAGTGTTGGAGAGGAAATGAAAATTTCATTGTGAGATAAAGACAAATGGACTTGAGTGTAGCTTTTGCTTTTATAACTTTTTACCTGTCATTCTTAATTACAAAAGATTGCGGTTGATCTTGTCTATGTATTATATATATATATATATATATATATATGTGCAATTATTGCAAATCTAAATATATAAATATAAAAATAGTAGGAAATTAATTTGCCTTCTAAAAGCTAGAATAGCGGTACAAGCAAGATTTACATAGACGTGTACTTATATAGGAAGCGTTTTTGCTTAAACATGCAAACAAATTTATGAACATATAGATTAATTTTTTTATAACAGATAAACAGATAATTGCTTTGTAAATTATAATGTTGCTCTGGAGACTTACTTTAATTTAGCTATATATATACATACATATATATATATATATATATATATATATATATTTTAAATATTTATCATAAATATGTTAAACAGTGCTGTCTAATCTTTCCGTCGCCTTACTTTTTCCCATTTTCCCTCTATGGAACCCATATGCGTTCTTTATTCCATCCTCATTCATCTCGCCTACCCCGCACACCCACCCCCTTGTACTGTAACAGCAACTTCTTCACCTTGCTTTGCCCTCATTCCCCCCCCAAAAACATGTGCCAACAAAGGTTAAGAATAAATTTAGGAAACTTTTTACTTTCTTTTCTGTACTTTTTTAACGTGAATTAAATAAATGGAAAATGGTGTGAGAGAAAACAAAAAAACCATCGGCTGGACAATCGTAAAAATCGATTAAAAAACTTATGATAAATAATATTAAGTGAAAATGAAAATTTTTGGAAAATAAAATTTCATAATATTTTGGAGAATAATATTTGGTTTTACTGCTGAGAAATTTCCAGAGCAGGTCCCCAACGGACTTGTTGAACAACAGAATGAAGACTGAAGACGCGTTATGAGTGCGTTTTTACTTTGCATTCGACCTTTCACTCTCCAAACTCCAAAGTGAAGTTTGCATCCCTCATTGCTGCACGAGTCGAAATTATTTCCACGGGTTCAGAAGTGTGTCAACTTTGAAGAGCTTTAATCGGTAATATAAAATGATGCCGACACCGTATATATATATATATATCACTTTTCTTGATCATGACAATGCGTATCTATGCCATCCATCCTCTCTTAGGTCAACACCCAATTGGACTGTAACTTCGCAGACAAGCAATCCGCCCAGGTTTAAGGTTTTGGAAGCAATCGCGGTCGCAAAAAATATCCCGAAAGAGCTACTCCCAAATGCTAGATCGACCTGGAAACGCAACACAAGCTAATTAACGCCTCTTGTTATTGCACCAAGATAGCTCTGTTAGGATCCGGAGAAGTGATTCAATCATTTCAAGGGTAGATTCTAGTGTTGCGCTTTCGTTTCCATTTCTAAATACCATTTAATTCTATTGGAGATATCCACAAATTGTTTCATTTTCACGTTGCCTTCAAACGGTCTAATAATAACTGCGTCTAGCGATGATCGACGCCTTGCACACAACATGTATGAAGAGAACATAAGAGTAATTTTTATGAAGAATATACTTTTTTTCAAAAAAACAAACAAGAACATAAACTTTGGTTCGTATGACAAGGTACGAAAAGTTCTGTAAATTTAATATTCACGGAATTATAAAGAAAGAATTTCGTTTTTATATTTCCACTCGCTTAAAAGAGGGAGTGTATTTGATGCATCATATACGCATTAACCGTAATGTTTTTCCGATTTTATTTTTTTTTTGAAACTCTATTTTGCTAAAAATGCAAAAGAAACTTACTTCAAAATATTATCATTTCGCGATTTTGAAAATTTTTGCAAATGTTAAGTATGGTCTAAAACAGCTTAAAATCCTCCGCTAATCAGAGTTTCTAATGTGTGCATATGTATTGAAACCGGAATGGGAAACCACACACGCTTAAGATGATAACTGCAATAATACAGATAGTCATTTAGACTATAAATAGATAAGGAAATTGAATCAAAAGCAAATTTCAAGTAAATTAAAACAAAACATTTTATATACACGACAATTGTTCGTACGTGCATGATAAAATTTTCTTCACGTATTAAGAAATTCACTCAAGAAATTACCTGTCATGTTTAATTTACTTCAGTGAAAAATAAATTTGAACAAATTTGAAAAATTGGAATTCTTCGCAAAGTTATCTCCAATTTGTTATTTATTATCTATGTAACTACACCATGAATAAATATTGATACAAATGTTAAAGGAATCTCTCAACTGCCGCCATAACTATTTCACTATTCATTAAAACCTTCAAATTTTCTATGACTTACGTTTCTATTTGAAATTTGTACATAAATGCCTTATTTTATGACGAACACAACGAAAAGATTTGCATTACACGCCTCGATTTATCAAAATATAAATTTAACTTAAAGCAATCACTTTAATCATATAATTAACAAACATTTCAGCAAATCCCTGTAAATCTCGTTGTAAATTTCGTTGAAATTTTACGCGGACACTGATTTCTTTAACGCTTAACAGCGATGCATATTTTATTGCTAACAAAGACCTTCCACAATGCACTTGAGTGCCTCAATAGAATCCAAATGGCTCTCATCACTATTAATGATTTTTCTCATTGTTTTGTTATCGATTTATCTGTCGACTTTTTTTCTCCAAAGGAAAATAAAGAAAATTAGTTTTTCCAAAATTATTTGCAAAATTTTAAATGAGGAGTGTACACAAATTAGACTAAAATGAATCGTGAATTGGTGGAAAATATTCTATCGGTAATAAATACGGCAAATGATAAGTCAGTTGTTATAAGAGCACTCGTAAAATTGCGTACTGATTGTGTTAAAGACAGGGATGGCATTATTTTGTTTAGGGAGGCAGGTGGAGTACAGAAAATGATACGTTTTCTTAATAAACCACACGAACAAATTCTGGAAGTTGTTCTCAGCATCATGGGTAATTGCTGTACGGATGTGAGCAGCTGTAAAGAGGTGAGATAATCAGGTTTACGAAAATAATATTCAGTTATTTGATTTTCATTAATATTTCAGGCATTGGAAAATAAAATTCTAAATAATCTAACCGTTATATTAAAATCTATACCAAATCCTCAAATACAATGTCGGGCCTGCCGTCTATTAGGTAATTTGGCTAAAGTCGACACACAACTGGTGGCCACGCATAGTCCAGCTTTAGGCAAAGCTTTATGCCAGATTATAGAAGATAGTTCAGATGTTCAGACGCGTATGATGGCTGTGCGTGCTTGTCGTTTTCTTTTAAGCAATACTCAGTTTGCCAAATATTTTTTGCAATTTTCGGGCTTCAATACTTTGTTACGCATATTATTTTCAATTATGAAAAACTCTGAAGCTCGGGTGAATGAAGAAGAAAAACTTTTAACAGACTCCCAGGATTCAGTGAAATTGGGTCTCAAGAGAAATCAACATCGCGAAAAATACTTCGAAGAAGTGGCACGTAATCTTGAAGGAGTGCGTAGTGACATCTTTGATTATGAAGTCTTAAAGAATTCCTCACGTTCATCAAATACATATGCAATGCCGGAACAAAAGGAAGCACTTGATTTAGCTTGTGAAATTTTAAAAAGTTTATTAGTCTTGTCGGAATTGCAATTATCAGTGCCAGTTTGGGAGTCTCTAAATCGGGCATCGTGTTCGTTCACCCCCATAGTCTACTTCGTTTCGGAAGACAATAAGCATCGAAGCGTGGCTTTGAAAATACTATCAAATTTTTCGAAAAATCCAGGAGCATTCTACACACTCAGCTCCGCTGACGCTATACTTGCTGCTTGTGAACTGCTTGTAAATAATGTAGAGAAGCCCTTAACCGAAAGTGAAACTAGGCATTGTATAAATATCGTTAGTATTTTATCAGTTGATGCATGCAATCGTTCAAAAATACGGCGGTCAGGAGCACTAAGAAAATTGATAGCTATGTTGCGCGAATCATCGTCCCACTCGGAAAAGACCTCAGTACGTCATAGTGCATAAAAATACTGCAGATCTCACTTAAATTAATGTTTTCCTCTTTTTCCCATTTTAGATTTTATACGTTTTCCTTAACTTCCAATATGACAACATGAGCATGGATTTAATGTTGCGTGAAGGATTAATAATGGTTTTAATTAAAGAGTTACAGTCTTTCATAAACAGCGATGAAGAGTACTACAAACGCAAGCGCGAGGAAAAATTGCAATCGACGAAGAAAAGGAAGCTTGCAGAGTCCGTTAAAGAAACTAAATGCAAAGTAATGTAATATCTTACAAAATGCAAACATAATTGAATTAATTCTTCTTTTTTGCAGTTTCCCAAAGTGCACGAGGATGTTAATTTGGACTACGATTCACCTAGCGGATCCCCTAGATCTTTAATAAGTCCGCCAAGTCCGTGCAGTTCCCGCAGCATGTCTCCTGTGGGAGGTAATTTAACCAAGGCTGGTGGTAAATATCGACAATGAACCGAGACTATGCTAAACAAGTCTATAATAATTTCCGGATCATATTTTTAGACTTTGATGAAGAATCATATTCCCCTGTCTGCAGTGACGATGATGATGATGATGATGACGGCGACGATGATAATGACAATAAGACTAGCAATTTATATACGAATCCTAATGCAAATCTTGATAACCATTCAGTTATAATGAATCTTTTAGATTTGGCTTCGAGACCCGAGGCTTTAGAAGATAATATTCTCTTGGATAAAGAAGATGACGATGAAGTTAGCCAAGGTACGTTTTGCCGCAAAGCAATATTGAAAGAAAGACTTTACAAAACTTTTGATCCTATTGCAGATGTTCCTGCTTTAAAACTGCCAAATATTGGAAATCTACCACATAACGCCATAGATATTATAGATAATTTAATATTCCGTGTTACTTACATGGTTAAAAAGGGTGTTGATCTGGGTAAACCGGAAACCTTGAATACCCTCATCAAGGCTATTAACATGTTTGGTTTAAATATGGACTTTGCTGGATCTCTAACTAATATTTTATTGTAAGTAAAATCTTAAATTCTTATACGCAAATATGGGCCTAGCAGAGCCGTAATCTAAAATTACCTTCAAACTTCTTTAGTAATTGATTGATTGATTGATTGATGCATTTCAGAGAATCCCAATTCTTTGGTCAAGTTGTAAAACAAGGCATAGCCTACCAACTGTGTCAGTTAACTAAAATAAAAGAGGTTTGTTCACTTGTATTACATTCGATTATCTTATGAATATCGCCTTTTTTGTCTTCTACAGTTAGCGAAAGAGGGATTTACTTTATTAGACACCTTAACCTCAGTTGGTGAGTGTAATTATGGCAAGGAGGAATTAGCTCGACTTTTACGATCTGATGATATCCTATCCCAGAAACGAGCTGCAATTACAGTGGGATTTATTATCAAGAGCAAACCATTGCTTTATCAATTTCTTAATGATGGCAATGCTTTGTCTTTGTTGTTCAATATCATTCTAAGCCATAAAGAGGATGAATATACCGCCGAAGCTGTCGATTCCCTAACATGCATGGCCCGATATACTTTGGGTATTCAGGTACCGCAAATTCAGACAGACAAACGTTACCAAGATTATGAACAATACATAGAAAACCTTGATGAACCCATGCATGAAAATTGTGATATGCGTTTTATGGTTTATAATCAGGAATCAGCTGATAAAGAACAGCCTCCCGTAGTAATAGGTTTTAATAAAAAATTGCTTTGCTCTACCAGTGAGGTGTTCAATACAATGTTAAATAGCGACTTTCGCGAAGGTAACGAAGGTGAGATACATCTGCATACTTACACCGTAAGTGGTTTACGTTTCTTCTTGCATTTGGTCATAAAACAATCATTGCAATTAAAATTGAATTTAATACCGCCCGCAAACAAATATTATGCTTTACTTGAAGCTTTCGAGATGTCCCGCATTTACATTATACCCGAAATGGAGAAAATTATTCAAGAGCTTTTGATACTTTTATTAAATGAAAATAATTGTTTGAGTCTTTTTGAATGGTCTATGAAAAATTATCACTTGGAGTTAACGGAAATGGCAATTAATTATTATTTATGCTCATCTTTGAGCACCGAAGCTAAGGTTAGACTGTTCCGTACCGCTGATTATTCAACATATTCTTCAGAATGGTTTCAAATGTTATACGATGCAGTGTTTGCCAAATGCCGCGCCAGCTTTTGAATTGCAAATAAATATTTACTTAAGATCTTTCGGATGCTTGTCTGCTTGTTTTATGATATCAAATCATTTTATATTTAAAATGTATAGATATATATATATATTTTTTTTTTAATTTAGAATATAGATTACGTTTTATTTTGTAAATGTAAAAATAAAGCTTGAAATTCAGTTTAAAAATAATATGCAGAATTAAATAAAATTTTAATTACAATTTTTTAAGAAGGGTCAGTCATCTTCGATAGTCCTTACTAAGCGAGTTGACACTGAACTATCACAATAAATTTTAAACGTTAATTGATGATCATTTTATTAAGCAGGACGTGGAAAATTGTTTGTAGGAGAAGTAATACGATCAACTCTTAAAAGCAAGCGGGTGTCCTGGCTTTTTTCATTTAATGTCTTATGAGGTTTCAATTTTATATCATCCATCACTATCCAGCGATAATGTTCTTTAAAATTATCAAGGGAATTGCCACCGCCCCTTTTGGCTTTATTTTTTTTTGGATAGGACTCCCAATAGGTATGTTGTGTGTACTTCAGCGCTCAATGTCAAGCTTAACGAAAGGACTTTCCTAAGGAAAAATTGCAGCTCTAACAAATCCATTCATGGAAAAATAACTGTTCTTTTAAATTGTGTACCATGTCTCAAGCTTAAAGTAGCACTTTGCAAAAGCTCTAAGATCTCGTCCGAAATTAAATTCCCTCACACAAGTTTCATTTCAAATCTGTGTTGAAGCGCGATCACTTGCGACAGTGTGCTTAGAAAAAGTATCGTCTTCTTCTAAGGTGATTTGAAAGGACATTGTATGAGCTATCGGTTGATAAGGTGAAAGATGAGACGAGTGAAAAAGGCTTGTGGTCCAAGGGAGAGGTAATGCAATGATATCCTCTTTTTTAGCGAGAGTAGACGAACCATGTATGAGCTATAGGTATTTACCCAGGGTTTATGTAATGTGAAGACTATCGGGGTTCGTTTTGCCAGTTCCTCAAATAATATTCCACTTAGCTGATTAATCGTAAAGGGATAATGTGAAAATTTTCCGAACAAACAGGTCTCACAATGTCGCTGTATTCTCTTAATAAGCGAACCCTGTTCAGCACCGCCTTATCAGTTAGATTAAAATTGTTATTTGAAAAACTTATTCGAAAAATTTCATTCATCAATCGTAAAAAAAACAAATATTTTTTTTGAAAACAATTAAAGCGTTTACATTACACACTATTTGAAATTTAAAGAAAAAAAAAATATTCTTTTCTAACAATAATCAGAGCACATGCAATTTTTGTTTTTGAGTTGAAAACAATTCACAAATATTTTATATTATACGTAATGATGAACATATTCGACATGTGTTTTTCCTTCATATCGAATACACAAATAAAGAGCAGAACGAACATGATGATGATGATCGTGTAGTTTGTTATTACAATAGAGATTAACGGAAATATTCATTTAATGTCGAAAAATGAAATTTTGAAATCAGTTGTGCGGGACTTGCAGTGAAGCTAACAAGCGAAAAAAAAAAAAATTTCTTTCATATGTTAAGTGCTTGGTTGATGGCGTAATGCAAAGTTTCCGATTAATATAATAATAAAAAGATTTTCAAAAAAAATTCAAATTTTTGTATGAAATAAAAGTAAATTTTTAATTTTAAAAAAAAAAGCTAAAGAAATAAAAAGGTAATTATTTCTTTAAAAAAGAAATAAAAAAAGGAAAACATTTCTTTAAAAAAAAAAAAAAACAAAATCCTCAGCGTGTCGCCAGCCCTTGGAATATGTATTTTTAGTAACACTTCAAGCGAAAGCAATAATAAACTTGAAAACAATTAAAAATATTATTTTATTTTTTTTTGGTATATAAAAAAATAACTATTTATTAATTTATTTTTGTTTTTTTAAGTTACTACTAATTCTCTCGAGTCATGGGTAAATATTGAAATTTTTAATTCTTTTTTTTTTTTTGTAAGAAACCTTTGCCACGAAAAATTCTAGCTACCCAGCCGTACATTTCTTTTTGGGAGCATGAGGCATATAAATTGCTTTTCTTTCTCTCTCTTTCCCTTCGTTACAAGAAAAACCCCATCGCACCGCTTTTATTATTCAATAAACCAGAAGCAGTTACTTAATGATGAACACAAAACGCAACAAAAAAAAATTCTCATGAATTTAAACGAAAATTTTCTTTCATGAGAGAAATTATTTGTTCTCAAAGTTTGGTGCACTATTTGTTATGGTATAAAAAGAATAAATAACAAAAGGAAAAAAAAAAAAACCAAAACGAATTGCTGGCTTTGAAAACAACAACTACAATCCGGAGAACTATCTGTGATTAAATTTCAAAAAGTGTTCTCAGAATTGTTGCAAATTTTTTGGAAAAAAAAAACTGGATCCTTTGGATGATATGAGAATGCCCCTATATAATATAAAAGAAATAATAAATAATACAAATATATATGGAAAGCACGCAAAATTGAAAAACGATTTTTAAATACTTTTCATTTCTACTGACATGTCATAGCATCGTTGCTTTTCAGGAAAGGAACTGCTTTTTTTTTTTTTAACTTATCGCAGAACACGAGATCGCAGCTAAGGTTTCCTTTAGGAATAGACCTTAGGTCTATTAGGAAAATGTTCATTCACATTTTGAAAAGACATTTTAAGATCGTAAGTCATAAATTGAGAAATGGAATAGTGTGTACTAAAGCTTTTGTAATCTTAAAGTTGTTCAAGATTGCGGGCATTTTTAAAAGTGATTCATATACAATTGCTTTAAGGATACTTGAGCGTTCAGCTTTCTATCTCAATCTGAGCAAGGTATGGATTGGCTGCGGATATTGGATCTCATCTCATCAAATATGTTGGCTTAGAGAAAAAATATCGAGAGATTCTTGTTACAGACGTTAGCTTGTCGTATTATAAATGGCGAAATGCGAAAGCGCCACAATGACGCACATTTCAATCCGCACTTTTCATAAGCACACTTTTGCATATCGTCAGTTGTGCCGAAATTTATAATAAAGTAAGATTTCTAAATCGTTGTAGTCTGCAATTGCACTACGGAAAAGACAAAAACCCCGCGCAATTCACGGAAAACGTATATACATATGTAGAGGCCACCATATATATATATATATATATATATATTTTTGCTCGTTTCCATTCCGAACATTTCCAAGTAAAAAATATATCTCGCCCTGACCAAATTGATTGAACTGATTTTTTAATGGAAAATTTCCCAAAGAGTTCAACAAAGTTTGCTTAGATTTAAATAATGGAAGGATGTGACTCCATGTAGAAATTTTGAAAAGATTTGTTTTTTAATTATTATTATTATAATTTATTTAAATAAGAAAAAAAAGTTGTAGGATTAAAAATCAGGGTAAGCATCGACCTTTCTTTTTCTTTTCAAAAGGTGCGCTAGAGGGTTAGGTAAGCTAAGCATAACCAACTAAGAATATCGGTCTTTCCTTTTTTTTTGTTTTAAATGCAGCTTAGAGAGTTAGGGGTAGTCTTACGGTTGCTGCCAGTAAACATAAGTGAAAAGTATTTAAAAATTTCAAAATGGATAATAAATTCGACATGACAACCACTACATACTCAATTATTTTTTGTTTTGTTTGGAAACGTCCTATTCCATAGACCTTTTAGAATTGCTGCTGCTGATCGCCAACGTATCCATTATACAGTGTTTACCTTTATATACCGCGAACACTTTTTTACACTTGAGCCAGAAAAAAATCGACAACAACAACAACAACAACAACAAATTTATTAGTACAACAATCCAAAAAACATTTGGCTTTAGTTGATAGTTTTGTTTGCCTAAAAAAAAAAAATAAAAATAAAAAAAACAAAATAAATATACACATAATACATACATGAAGAATGGATAATTGGAATGTTTTAGCTGCACAAACCAGCTCCTCGGCTATTGGACGTGATGATGTCAATTTGGCTTCTAAAGAGAAATTGGTAAGTGAAAAGAACACCTTCCTCTCCATATATATTTATATATATCTTCCTTTTTCTCACTATTTATTATTTGTCATCTCCGAACAAGAGCTCTTCTGCTCTAAGCAGAAGGGAACACAAACAAAATTATAGTTAAAAGTAAATAAAAATGGAAAAAAAAAAACAAATTGTAAAGAAAGCACATGTTTTCAATTCAATGCAAAAGATCTTTTAGTAAAAAGTTCCTGCTCTCTCTTCGTCTTTCTCACTCATTTTCCTATTTCTACACTCTTTAAAGTTAATTATAGAAAACCGATCTTTTTATAAGAGAGAGATTTTCAATTTCTTTTTGAACATTTTGGAGATTCCTTTCTATATAGTAATCTACTAGCGTAGAAATCAGTTAGTTTGCTATCGGATTAAAAGTGAGTTTAAATTATATAATAAATAAAAGAATAGACAAAAAGATTTTATAATTAAAAGTTCGATAATATTCAGTAACAACACGAGTTTTTTTTTAAAAGAAAAATCAAAAAACTATAAAAACATATACACACATATAAAATGGATTTATCTACCGATATTTGGGGTCAATTGGCTGTTGAAGCGTCACAAGTTTATCTTTCCGATGGCACTATTCGCAGTCCTTTTGCCAATACGGTAGGTGATTACAAAATATCCATAAATGTGATATCATAGGAAATTGAAGGCTTTTTGAAAAAATTTTATTAAAACAAACGGAAAAACTATACGCACCTTACGGTGCATCTTGATCACCTTTCATGTAATATGAAAGAAAAATTTTGAGTGAAATATCGCAGATTTTGGACAGCGTGCGCTTTCTGAAATAAAGATATGAAAAATGCACGTTACTTCAAAAATAACAGGACTTTCGATATCTATTAACCGACCTGTCTACCGAACAAGGCCCGCGTAGGATTTAGTAAGAGCACATCCGCATGAGTAGGCGATTAGCTAGGAGTCGTGACTATCAAGTTGCTATCCTTGGCTTCAAAACTCAGTGCGGAAGAGCTTACTTGGGCCGTAGCTACACTTAGTGCTGAGTAACTGCACTCACAGATTGGGAACATAGCCACTAGACTGCGATCACGACCATCCTACTTCTATCTCTTTCCTCACTTCTTTCTGACCGGCATCGCGTTAGGCGAAGGGAAAAAAAATACGTGAATTAAAACGTCAAGAATGAGAGCAATGCGAAAAGATCACTTACACTTTCGCTAGGTATTCCCTAGTAACAATATTTTTAAGGGAAAGATTTCAATGCCAAGAAATGTAAAGCCCGTCAGTTTGAATACTATTGTCACTAGAGGGAGGAAGTAGGAGAAAGTAGGACAGAAAGCTGAATTTAAATTTTTTAAAGATACATCCATCCGTCCATCCATCCTTATCGGATTTCCTCATAACACTTTACTGTTATGAATGAGCAGCTGTTCCCTCCGCGTGTGCCGTCCGGAGCGACTACGGTGCCATTTCATAATGGCTACCCAAAGTTTTATGGGGAAAGCCGGCAAGGACGGATGGACGAATGGATGATGTACAAATTCGTCACACGCAATTAACTGATTAAAGATGAAATGCTACAATTTAGAATTTTTTGAGCGATGACAGGTCTTAAAAAAAATCAAATTCAACTTTCTGACGTCAACCGCGGAACCGCTATCGCCGTCGGGACATCCACTAATAGTAATAGCCGAATAAACGTCGCAGCCGCTGTCGCAGTAGAAGTAGACATAGGAGTTGAAATAGAAATAGAGATAGAAATAAGAGTAGAAATAGAAGAATAGACGTCGCAGCCACGGCCACAGTAGAAGTAGAACTAGGAGTAGAAATAGAAGTTGACTTTTATTTATAGCAGATATGCCGGATCATTTATCGAAACGAATACACTTCTGCGTTCAGGTGTGGCACCTTTGATGTACGATGAAAGGCACATTCGAAGCAGCAACTATTTCAGTTCTTCAGTTACGAATGTTGCATAGACAAGCCGGAGAGCAGGTTCTCTAAAAACCTGTGTGCCCAAGACAATATTCTCGATTTCAGAAATTCACGACAGATTAGACAACCAATATGTTGAGGTACAGTAAATAGTATTGCAGTTTACGTAAACTATCGATTAAAGGATTTGTTATATATGCCGAGCCGATTAATGAAACTAATATACTTTTCTTCTTACTGATGCATAAATAATTCTAAATTTAGAAAAAAGCTATAAAAAATTTTTTGAAGAACGTAGATATGTGCGAAAGTTTAGGTAGACGTCATAGCATTGCACCCGCATACGCACTAAATGAAAACAAATTAAATTAAGTGGAGTGTTCTTAATTGTTACTTTTAAAAAAAAAATGCTTGAGAAGATTAGTGCTAATGATAATCGGACAGATACGACTTCAAATTTTTACTCTTTAACAGAAGCTTAAGCAATTGGTAATGGTTTTAGGAAAAGCTAAAATCCTTCTAAGCTAAATTCATAATAACCATAATTGCAGACAATCGAGAAATTACCGGACAAGGTATTGTTGCAAATTTTCTCGTATTTATCGCATCGGGAGATTTGTCGACTGGCTCGCGTTTGCCGACGTTGGCGTCAGATAGCATACGATACGAGATTATGGAAAAATGTTTCCTTACGCCCCGAAGTGTCGGGCTTGCATGTGGGTTCGTTGGAATCGCTATTATCCTTGATATCGGTTCGTTTCGGGCCCACTTTACGCTACATAGAACTGCCCATCGAATTAATTACTCATACCGTGTTGCATGAATTGTCCGGCAAATGTCCCAACTTAACGCATATGTTATTGGATTTTTCCACAGGTAATTTAAAAAAAAAAAAAAGAATAAAGAATCTTTTCGAAAAGCTTTTTACGTTAAAACCTTTCCATTTCAGCCATGCAATTGCATGATTTCAGTGAAATGCAAGCTTTCCCCACCAAGTTACGTTATATGTGCATATGCTTGTCGGAAGTCATCTTTATGGAGGGTTTCATGCGTAAAATTTACAATTTCATTAACGGTCTCGAAGTTCTCCACTTAATTGGTACATATGAAAAATGCGAAGAAGAAGAGGAAGAAATTTATGAAGTAATTAATGTTCATAAATTAAAGTCCGCGACACCGAATTTACGTGTCATTAATTTGTACGGCATAAATTTTATCGATGACTCGCACATTGATGCGTTCAGCTCGAATTGCATTCAATTGGAATGTTTGGCGGTGAATTTTTGCAACAAAGTGACAGGATCAACATTGAAAACGTTAATACAACGTTCGAAACGTTTGACTTGTTTGCTAATGAATGGTACGAGTTTGAAATCGGAATTTGTTATGCAAGCTGATTGGGATAAATGCGCTTTACAAGAATTGGATATAACGGCCACTGATTTATCAACTGAATGCTTAGTGGATTTGCTAACGCGTTTACAAAATTTAAGATTTCTAGCGGCCGGTCAAATTAATGGTTTTAATGATACCGTCTTGAAGCAATGGATGGAATCGGGAAATGTTAGGTAAGCGCTGCCAGTGTATAAGGAAATGATTCTTAAGTATATCGTTTTCAGATCTGTAATAGCTTTAGATTTGGATTCTTCGGATAATATAACCGATGATGCTTTATCGAAATTTCTAACACGTCATGGCCAACAATTATACGCCTGCTGTTTGTCGGGTATGCCTCATATAACCGATCAACTATGGATGAGTATTTTGTCAGTACTAACAAATGCCAAGTAAGTGAGCAACGTGTGTTGTTGCACTATAACGTTACAAGTACACGCTTGGCCCTCGTTCTAATTTAGAATTCTTGTTATGGGTACATCGGAAAAACTTGGTGTTAATATACATGTGGATCAGTTAATGGATACAATAGCTTCAAGTTGTGTTAATTTGGAACGTTTGGAATTAAGGTTAGTTATCGATCACTTGTAAGCAATAATGTTTTATGTAAAGAAAGCATTAACCAGTTAACTATGTCAATTTCTTTAACAATGACGAGTACACTCGTCAAACGTAGAGCAGGTGTAACTTGGAATTCGGTTATAATGAAACGATTTGACGAAAATATTTTCTAAAACACATTATTATAGAATTCGTGATAGAATTTTATGAGGAAATCCGACAAGAACGGATGGACGGACCATGGTGTAGATATGTAGGTATTTGTCATAGCACAGTTAACTGGTTAGGTAACCTACTTTAATCATGTAATATTTTTGCCTTGCTTTTGGTAAATTTTCGAAAGCCAAGAAAGAAATAAATATATTTTGTTTTATATTTAGATGGGATCCGGATAATTTACGTTTTTCGGATAAAAGTCAAAAGGCCATCGATTTGCTGCGTGTGAAATGCTTAAAGTTGCGATGCATGGTCTTGAGGTGAGTGCGGAAAACTCGGTCTTTTTAAGTCTAATCCTCTTTTCATTGTCTACCTAATACGTGGCGCCCTTAAGTCTATGCCAAGATCAGAAAAGGTTTCCAACAAAATATAATCTAAATCGACGTAGATTCGTTCATTATTACTCTGTTACGTAATATGCTTTCCGGGTATCGGTTTTTCTCTTTACTTGTTAGGATCGAACCTTTATGCAGATGGGCAGACGGACATGCTTAAATCGACTTAAAATTTGATGCTGATTAAGAATATATATACTTGAAATTTTTCCGCGTCGTTATAGGTCAATGTTTAACGTAACGCCACATTAGTCCGTCAAGAACTGGAAACTCTCTCTTTAAATTTCAATTCAATTTTTGGCCGATCAATTAAAATAAATGCGATCGGGCGTCGTCAGCTTGACTTACTTCTTCTTGCTCTTTTTTAAGGTTGACATTTTCCGAGTGTAGGTCTAAAGTGTTGTTTGCTGTTAACAGTTTCAATTGCGTGAAAATGTTCTTCAAAATTTTCTTGATCGTAATGTAGGATTCACCACAGATCGTAGAGTAGAGCGTTCACGGGCTCATAGATTTTCGGCTCAATAACTTAACAATTTTAAGAATTGGTGATGCCTCAACTGCTTAAATGTTCTCCATTCTGTACATATCGACTAATTCTTCCAATGCTTACGAACACGCACCACGGGCCATCGCCTTTGGAACAGTGATCCTATATCATGAGAAAACTTGTTAACGAGTTTTTTAAGATTTCTTGTAAGAGTAAAACGGCCAATTTACCGTTTTGCGACATCCATAAATATGGGTAACGAAGGAGTAAAAAGCATGCCCTATTTACTTTGATAGGCCTGTCCGGGTCGCGATTTGCCTGAATATCGTAAAGAGACTCAAAAATGTGCATATAATTGTAATAATGTGTGAATGTCAAAAACAAAATTTAATTTGGAATTATTTTCAGTGATGGTCGGTATTATGAGACCGTTAAGGCGAACTTTGAGCGAGCAGATCGTGTAACGGTAGTGAGAACAACGACCTGTTGCCGTGTCTCACCCTATCATTTGCTAAGCAATTACAATGATTTGATTTTCAACTGAAATTTTTCAAAATTAAGATTTCTTTCTCTTTTTATTTATTCTTTATTCCTTAAAATAATTCTCCATATGCTTGCACATATCTTGTATGTATATATATGTATATATCTATATACATATAGATGTATATATATATATATATATTGTTTTTATCATTTACAATAATTTACATATTTGTTTTATATACTTCTTATTTAATTTATTTATTTTTTTTTTTTAATTTATTATTATTCTTGTATTTATATTAAATTTTTTCGCCCATTGAGTAAAAAACATACTCGTTTAACTTTTGTTTTAAGAATGTTTGTGTTTTAATAAAAATATGTATTTATATATATATTATTATATATATATATATATATATATATAAAGATTTTGTTGTTGCCTCTATTGCTGCTTTCGCTTTTATTGGTCAGACTTTAAAAAAGGAAAACGTAAAAGCACTTTAATGAAACAAAAAAACCAGTTTCTAACCTGGCCAAAGGCCGAAGACCGTGTAAAGAGGCAGACTTGAATTTAGTTAATGTCTTTTTCTTGTGATTCTATTATCATTTTCTTTTTTTTTTTTTAAAAGAAATTCAGAAAAATTTTTTTGCTTTAATTCTAATCGCAACAAAGCTTCTCAATAATTGAACAGCATCATCGTCCACTGTTTTCCTTTTGTTTGTAAGAATTGTTAAACACAAAAATATTTCTTAAAACTCGTCATAAAATTTGTTTTTTTTTTTTTTTGGTTGTTCCTCTTTCTTGTGTCTGCTCATTTTGATGTTTGCATATGGTTGGGATTTTGTGTTTTTGTGATCTCTACCTTTTTTTTTGTTTTTTTTTTTTTTATTTTTTTTTTTTACATATATATATATAAGTACACACTAGTAGTAGTTAGAAGAAATAATTATTTATGTATAAACGTATATATATGTACAAATATCTAACTTAATCCTGCATTCCAAGGTTACGTGAAAATCGAAAACTATGTGTAGTGTTACTGGCTGCCGCTGTGGCAAATGTGGCAGCCGCAGCCGTCGAGGAGGTTGAGCTATTTGAATTTGAATTCATGGTATTAGTAATTGTAACGAAGCCTTCATCGGAATTTAGATTAGCGCCAGAAACACTGGTGCTGACCGTAACCAAACTGGTTGTATTTGAAGAATTCTCCGCTGCTTCTGATAAGCTATTATCCTAGAAAGAGAAAAAAAAGTTACTCGGCTGAAGATAGAATTTAAAAAGAAAAGCAGAGAAATGGACAGAAAAAAATACGGTTTCATCTGGCTTGTAACAGACGTGGGGTACCTATTACTCTCAGTAAATGTTACAGATTTTCAACTTTTTTCTTTTTTTTGGTGCAAATCGAGGAGAAATCTGCAGACAACGCTCTTGTCATTAGCATGAGGTAAGGCCGCAGCAATTGGATGAACGAATGAACTTCATCCGGCTCATGGCACTTTCTACTGAGATCACTTTAGGGCTGGGCCAACCCATTTCATAAAACATATTATCTTGCTTTCAGGTCGGATAAAAGAAATCCTACGACTTGAGTTTTTTCGCATTCATTGTGAACCAAACTTTCTTGAGTGATAAGTCAGTCCTTCATCAAGCGTTGGTATTCTTGGTAAAATTTCAACATCCGACTTTGATTTGTTTTACATTTCAAATCACTGCAAGCGCTAGTTTGTAAATTCTTAATTAGAAAAAGAAAATTTTGAAATTTATGGATTATTTTCGCGCCTTGTTTCAGTCTTTTATTAAACGCGTAGCCAATCTATGAACCGAAATGGATCCTCGTAATGTCTTTTTAATGGATATGTAATAGGTATTAAAGAAAACCCTATAAATTATGCATGTACTTCACTATTTTGAGCTGCTGCCGCTGCCGCCGCCGCTAAAGCCGCTGCTTGTTCTTGATGCCGCTGATGAACTGCTCGATCTGCTTCGCTTTCTTCACGTCTATCTGTGTACATCATAATTTCGTGACACAAGGGGCAACGATCCTGCACGTATAACCATTTACGCAAACAAACCCCGTGAAAATAGTGACGGCATCGTGTTATTTTGGCAGAATACATTTCCTAAACGTAATGATACAACCAGATACCCAAATACAATCGTTACTTGTTTAATTCATTTTTAATCCTTACCTGATAACAAATGGCACAAACATCGTCGAAAGCCTGGAGTTGGGCGGACGTCGCTTCTGGCAGAGCGGATATTTTATGCACCGCCGAACGCCGCTTCATAAATACGGACCAACCAGCTTGAGCTTCGCACCAGATATTGAAGTACGCATGTATGCACATCATGATGGCTCTAATCGCGCCGCCTGTAGCATTTTGTGCTATCAAGTTATATTATACGGTACCAATCAACCAAATAAAATAAATTTACATGCATACGCAACGTTTATTTCGCTTTTTTGTTTTCTTTTTTTTTAGTCGTTAGATGAACTTGTCAAAACGGTTTATTCCCGCACTTTATGATGCGGTGGGTCTCTTCATTCGTAGGGCGGCCCTTGTTCAATTGCCTTTCTTTAGGCAAAATTCTTCGGACACATTAACTTGTCAAAATTATTATTTGATAGTGCGGACGTATGAATTATCGTCGACTTGCATTTCTAATAATGTCATTAATAAATTACATAGATTTGGGAGAAATATAAAATAATTCTTATAAATGCTTCACATACTGGACTTTTCTTTTGGTCTAGGCCAGACGATGCCACACCAGGTGAACAGACAACTGAACCTTTATCCCAACCCATTTTAGATTAAATTAAATTGGTAGTGGAACAAAGCATGCTGTAGACATAAGGTTCAGTGAAGGGCGCCTTTATGAAGAACCCTATATATGCTTCGCATGATGTGCCTATGTATGAGGGCGTTGAATGTTTAAATGGTTTGCTGCAAAGCCTCTATATTGCTTTATAGCAAAAATACATTTCTCGAGGCCTTGAAAAAGCCTCTCTGACTATAAATACATTTGAAAAATTATTTTTTTTGTTTTTTACAAAAATAATTAGAGTTTGCTTTTAAAACATTTTCCAAGTTTGGGAATACTTTTAAATACTTTGGCTTAGTTTCTTTTTTAATAGCATTTAAAAATTATTTTAAAATATTAGCTCGTCAAGGAAGCAATTTTTGGATAAGAGAGATCGAAAATATTTTGAAAATTTAAAAGAAATTTACAAAATTTTTCCAAAAAGTTATTAAACTATAAACAAGTAAGAAAGTTATTTTTCTAATGGTAGACATTTTATTTATTCTTAACATAGGTTTGTTGTTAAATTTTTAGAAGCATCATACTACGAAAGATGATATTTCGCAGCAACAACGTATTGAGGAAACGTGAACGAGTTCTCAGGCAAGCCGGCATCATTTTACCATGGATACTCTTCGAAAACCTGTCTTGCGTTGGTTTTTTTGACATTAAACTTCAAAAGTTTCAGTAATAAATTCAGATTGTAAATGGAACGATCCATCATTGCTAAAGTTCGCTTGCACAGGAATGTGTGGCAGCGTATGAGACGAGATTGATCCGTTCTGAGGTCTCACACAGGTGTAGTAGGACTTACATATCGTCTCTGCATGAAAAATGAATGTTTTTTTTTTTCTCTAACTTTGCCATGGACATAGAAAATATATACGTCCTTCCTCCTTAAATTGTTCACTGACAGACTTGTCTCCACCAAAAAGTAATTTTTTAGGGGCGTTTCTGCAGTCGCCATTATCTAATATAGCTGACGTTAAGTGACTTGCCGGACTTTTATTGGGTGTATTTGCTTAAGCTTTATACTGTTTACTGAGATAATGTAAATCAAATATTCGCTTATAGCTTTCTTACTTGTTATTTAAAAAAAAAAAAAAAAAAGTTCAAGTTAATTAGAAATTTTTTAATCATTTCAAATGCCTCTCCGTTGTTCATCAGTTGTCTGAGTTCTAGATGATGTTGCTTGTTATGATGACAAAGTTTATCGAAAGCTTATGAAAATTTATGATATTTAAAATAAAATATCTACTTTTTGCGATCACATGAAAATTTAATAAAATAAACTTATAATAATAATAACAATAACATAAATAAAGCAGCGAATTTTCTTTCGCGAAATACGTACAAGCTCTTTGAACGAATTCCGCAAAAGAAAAACTTAGAGCTTAGTGCACATAAAGCAAAAACTTACCAGATTCAAAGATTAAGATCCACGCACCGTTAAAAAATAATAAAATTCCAAAACAAAATTCAACAGAATTACCAAACGCTCGTACATAATACAGATAATCGTCAAGTTTTTCCCAAAACGATGGACGGCGAGCATCCAATAGAAATAATGAATAGGTTGCCAAAGACACGCAAACCTAACAACGATTAGAATACAATTACAAATCTCATTATCTCATTATCGATGCTGTGACTTCCAAAATACCTTTACAACGACTTCAACTGAAAATGCGGTAACAGCGAGGAGCCACGTCGAAGGTGAATGGCGACTCCATAATGTCACTAATAAAGCGATGGGAGCAATTATTAAAAATGCGCATACCGTTAAAGCACGAAAATGGCGCTTTCGTGATGGATTACGTGCCGCACTCAATGACATTAAAATCGGAGAAACAATGTTATGCAAAAAATGCAATAAAGCGGTAAAGAGCAAACATAGATTACGGCATAATCGAACGAAGCGTTTATCAGGTGATAAAGACGTTAGACCAGTCTGTAAAGCCAATATGTAAAACAGTACCGCTGAAACGGTACCTAATGATTTTTCTTCATCGTTTTCGAAAGTCAACAGATACCATTGAAAAGCTTTGCCTATGTAATGGCAAATCACCGAAATAATTGAAGTCATACCCAAGACGGCCGTTAACGTTTCACAACCGTCGACGAGCAATTTCTGTGATGTTGGTATCAAATTCATTGCGCTAACTTGATCATTTAAAACTAAGCCAAGAAATTCCTGAGTAATTCTAAGGAGAAGAAATTTATGATTTTAAATCAAAACGCACGATATATATTTACCATCGGTGCCTCTTACCTTATTGTCCAAAATACCCGTAACACACTAGGCACATTCAAACGTTGCCATTCATTCTCAATTAAAGCCGACAAGCCGAAATTGGACACGAAGTTTGTAGCAAATTGATAACCATTGTAAACGGTTTTACCCGCTTCCATGCCGCTACTCATAATCGTGATTTTAGTTAATAGTAGCGGTACAGCTGCGGCCAAGATAGGTAAATATTTAATGATACGCATTTTAAGCGGTAATGTCGCTAACAGTATAGGACTGGCAAAGACCAAAGGCATTGACCTTTGTAGTATGGCGTAGCGCGGTCCTAAATGAATGTAGGCGAACAACATGCCCATAAACCATTGAGCCACCAAGTGCGGTAATAAAGATACCGCTACACCGCCTGTATCCAGGAGTCGGGTCGTATTCATTGACAAGATATCTTCTAATATGCAGGAGTTATTTTCCATTAGCGCTAAAGCCGACACATTGGACCAATGCGATAAAAATGTTAATCCCAACGATATGACAAACATATACACCATTACCAAATGCCGGGTCCACAACATAAATACACCTAAAGCACAGAATAAGCCTAAAAGAGAATAATTTACATAATAATTAAATCATTCTTAAAGGAATTAAATGCATTCATGAGAATTTTCGTCGTTCGTTTTAATGTTGACTCATTGTTATGGTCAGAAATTAAAATCAAGTTTTTTTTTAAGGCAATACGAAGTGAGAGTAGAGAATAAAGTGATTAGTGTAGAAAGAAAAATAAAAAAAATTTAGGCGAACATATGTATAGACCGATGCTTGAATAAATTTATATTAATGAAAATATTTATGAAAATTTTATGATTTTCCTTTTCCAAACCTATATGTGTGCAACTTACCAAGTACGCAGATTACAAATTTTATCGAAGTTATTGACAATAAATCAGACAAATATGAATCTTTTGCTAATTCATCTATAAGATTGCCAAAAGAACTGCTCAGCACACCGCCAGCGATGGCAGCAGTCGAAGCATTATCTATGGCTTTTTCCAACGATGCATTCGTTATTTGAGTAAACATATCAAAGTTGGTAATTGAGTCGGTGCCGGCCGCCATATCGACACTATTGTTTGAGGATTGATGATGGAAACTGCTAAGGTCACCCACCCCGCCACCTTTATCCACACTTTTGTCTGTATATGAACGACTGGGCAGGCCCATGCCTATTTTGAGTATTTCATCGATAACTAATATTGGGGGAACTCGCATCATAACATCTACCATGCCCAGCACTTTAGTACGAATGGACATTTTGTTTCCTTTTTTCGCTCTTTCCCTTTTTTTACTTTGTGACACAATTACTTTTACTGCTCCTCAGTACAGGGATAAACATTCGTTTTTATGTTATGCTATGGGTCTTTCAAGGTCTCCTTTTCCCAACATGTGACTAACTGTTGCAACGGTAAAAATCTACCGATGTTTGAGGTAAGTTTTCCTGCGTTGTTTGTTACGTTTTTACGTAAAATAAAATTGAAATCCAGTAACTTGACCTCTCTCTTATTAAAGAAGAACAACACTTGCTGTTTTGTACGAACTTTACACTTTTTGTTTTCGTATTCTTCGTTGTTGTTGTTCTTTTTTTTCCTTTTTTTTTTTAAGAAATGTTTCTTGCGTTGTTCTTGGAAAGTTTTTATTTTTGTTTAGTTATCTGTTTTTTAATTGCGAAGTACACGTATTTTTTGCTTAAAAATTTATTAGAAAATTTCTGCCATTAATTTTTTCTTTTTTTTCGCTTTTTCACAAAGTAATTTTTTCTTTTTGCTTCGTTTTTTGCCAAATCAGTGTTGCCAAGGTGTGAATTTCATTAAAATATCAGTATGAATATTGCCTCGTTTGTAAACAAAACTAAAAACACAATAATAATCTCAATTATGCGGTTTACATTTTCACGAAACAGTTACGCAATAAAAGTGTGCAGTGATAAAAGATTATAAAATCGTGTATAATAATTACTTTTTAAAAAAATGCACAAATTTTTTTATTCTAACGCATAACCGAACTAAAACTGTTTAAGTTTAAAACTAAAGCAAAACTAAAGTATATTGTATTTCTTCGCAAATATATTTTCTTACCACCAGCCAAGGAGGAGTGTAATAATTCTCTACTTTCCTTTGCAACATTAAAAAGGACTCAGAGATTTTATAAAATCGGTATGTTTTTGAATAGCATCAAATTATCTGAGCCGATTTGAAATGAAATTGCTGAAAAAAGTGAGAGCACGTGATATTTGGCTCAAGTATTCACTTAACAAACTCAACAAATTTGAAAGAACAAAAAAAGATAACGTTTTTATTGCCTTTGCCTATTTTAAATAACGGTTTCAACAGAAAAACAGATTCAAATTGCCAGAATTAACTAAATATTTTTTTAAATATAATTGAAGTGGATCGAAATCAATAGAATTGAAAGTTTAAAGATTTTTATCTCACCATTTTTTTTAATACATATTTGCTATAATATCTCTTTCATTTTTTTTTTTTTTATGGCTGCAACCTAGGAGTTATTGATTCTTGCGCAATGTAGAATACGTTCTCACATTGCAACATTTTCTATTTTATTTTCTTAATTAAAATGAAGTTCAAAACGATATATAACTTTTAACGAGAAATTGTAAATTTTCAAAAAATAACGAAATTCGTCATTTAACAGAATGCAAGACGTTGGTGCTGCCATTCGTAATGTTATTTACAGAATAAGCTTGGACGTCAACCTCAATCAACCCTAATCAAGTGACATTCACAATTAACGATATGCAATTGTGAATAGCATCGTTTTATTTTTATTATGTAGCAGCATTGTCTTTGTAGATAACTCTCAATTTTGCCCTGCTTTTTTCACAATACTCTCAATTTTACCCAGCTTTTTTCACAATACTCTCAATTTTGCCCAGCTTTTTTCACAATACTCTCAATTTTGCCCAGCTTTTTTTACAATACTCTCAACTGCAATTTACTGTATAGTTTACAAATCTTATAAATAGATAGTAAGTTTTCTTTTTCACGGGCATCTAGGAAAGTTTCTTAATTAAATTTAAATGAAAGCAACTGCTTATGTTACGATTTCAACTTTTCTCCCCACACAACACAACATATACACTAACAAACCATCGACTCCACGCTACATCTAAATAAAAAAATAATAAGATCACGCCAGGGTTATATAGCCTTTATTATAGCCCGCCAGAGAGCGTTTATAAGAAAAGTTCAAAAACAAATATATTAATATAGCATTTTACCTAACACAATTTTCTTTTTCATTTTGCCTTGTGAATAAGAAATTATCGGCAGAACTCAGCATTTGCTGCTTAAATTGTAATAAAAGTTTGAACATCTCTATAGTTATTCTTATCAAAGACAACGAATTTTTATTCCAGTTCTTCTTTAACTTTTTTTAATATAATTTCTGTAATTTTTTAAATTCGCTATACCTCCATGAATTCGCGGTATCTTCTTTTGAATTAACTATACCTGTCTGACTTCGCCGAAATTTATTAGAAGAAATTCAAAAAAATATAGTGCCAACGTATATATCGTCATCAAAAATGCGTAATTTCAATGTACACGACACCTTAGGAGACGTTTTGCTATACATTTGCATACAAAGCAATACCAAAGTTTTTGAATTTGTGTTTACTATAATTATAGCATCGATGAGTTTTTCTTTCGTGATCCAATGCGATATTTTTATGCGATATTTTTTTGTGAAACGACATAACAAAAACTCTTCGTTTCGTTTAGTTTGTTTTCTTCACGCGCGGTTCATTTGCAATAATCATATAATAATAGTTTACTCAACAAGATTGCGGAATCATTTCTTTGAAGAGTTTTTGTCCGATTTGCAATATTTTATAAACGAAATTACGAAATTAATTTACAGTTCTCAGTGGTGTCTATAAATTTAATTTTTTGTTTTAATAGTTTGCTGTTTGCCAGATTGATTGATTGCGGTGTTTTTTTTCGCGAAACTGTTGCCCAGAAAATAATTGCGCACTCCAATAAGATTTACCAGCGAAATAGATTCCCTCTTATGGACTTCAACGAGCTTTTGTCCTTGAGCCGAAACTTGATTCTAAGAAAGATTTAGGTTAGAAAAATTTGTGGGTGGTGCGATTGCCAAAAAAAAGTAAATAAAAATGCTTATAGGCAAAGACAAACTGGCTCTTTGGGCTCGCGTACGCTGTATCTCTTCTTAAAAGCGCGGTTAACGGTAATAACGGTTACAAAGCATTCGCGAAAAACTAAATTTTCAATAGCAAGCAACAAAATACTGCCCGCACTATTCCAACTGAAAAAATTCTGGTCACCTCACTTAAGCCAATGAAATGTGTGTTCTTTTCAAGCAAAGCGGATATCGCTTCTATTAAAAATATTTGTGAAATATATATAATAAGTAAATGTTGGGTGCTTTGTGTTATTGAAATTAACCAATTGTTGTGTCTATTGTGCTTATGTCATCCAAATTTAAAAGTTCTTGCATTACAAATTACTGAACGAATACACCGGACTTTTTGTGATGGCTGACAAAAATTACAAGTCCCAGGTAAGTGAAACAACTATTTCATTAAAATAACTAAATGACAAATATTATAATAGCATATCCAAATGAATTCGTATAAAGAATAAAAAAAGATACCAGGGTTTATCGGCACGCAATCGTGCATTTCTCATTTACAATATTGTGTATATGCAATGTGGATTCTTGGTGTAATAGAAATTGTTTGTGTGTATATGCAACATCAATTAGGGCTCATTCTTGGTGTTTTAGAAATTGTTTGTGTGTATATGCAATATTAATTGGGACTCATTCTTGGTGTAATAGAAATAAAGAGTCATTCTTGGTGTAACAGAAATTGTTTGTGTGTATATGCAATATGAAATGGATTAGGGCTCATTCTTGGTGTAATAGAAATAAAGAGTCATTCTTGGTGTAACAGAAATTGTTTGTGTGTATATGCAATATGAAATGGATTAGGGCTCATTCTTGGTGTAATAGAAATAAAGAGTCATTCTTGGTGTAGCAGAAATTGTTTGTGTGTATATGCAATATGAAATGGATTAGGGCTCATTCTTGGTGTAATAGAAATAAAAATAATATTATTGGAATACTATTCAACATCTAGTGAAATGGATGGGATTTTTTTAATATTCTTGATCAATATATAGCACATACGGAATTGATTTACGTACTTTTGTTCCTCCTCTTGTCCGCCAGTACATCTACCTGTGGTAAACATGCTCGCGATAGCAATTTAAATATCGCCTTCAAGTTTGGCAAACACATTCGAAGCTTTTGCACGCAAGCAGGATGTTGAAAATTGGCCAATTCGGTCCAAGGGCACGCCTGCAATACTATGCAGACTGAGAACTCCTCCGCTTTTCGAAATGAAAAAAAAAATTTGTTTTTTGCCCATCACCCATAAGCTGTAGTAGATGGATGTACAAAAATTTGAAGGCATATTCTATTGGCGATGTTGTAGTAGGTATTTGAACAAAACTGACTTCGCCTACTTTTATAACACGCAGAAGTAAGCTTCAAAACCCCATGAAATATATAAATTCTTGACCAGTTTCAAATTTCGAACGAGTGTAAATACGTTCGTCTGTCCATCTGTCCGCCTACACTCCTATGTAGTATCTGTGGTAAACATCCTCGGGTTGGCGGAAATGAAGAAATCGCCTAAAAATTTACAAAATAATTTGGAAGTGACGCCCTCTCCGTACTATAAAGTATGAATGTTTAGTTCTTTTAATTTTGTTGTTGTTTTCAAGAGCACGATGATGGATATAAAAGATTCGTTCACGACTCAATATAGTCTCCTTACTTGTTTGTTTTAATTCCGATGATGCCAGCGTATCTCGTGAAATTAGAGAAAATACAGATTAATGTAGAAATTCAATGAAGGCGATCGTTTAGTTTCTTTCAAAACGCAGTTGGTCCCTTAAAATATTAGAAGAGAGTCGAATCTAAGAAAGCCGAAGAGAAAATGTTCTTCGTTTAGAGCAGCGTAGAGCATACATTGCATCTATTAGAAGGAAAAAAAAGGGCCTACTTTGAGTATATTTGAGAGAACATATATATGCGGGCACTAATCAGCCGATCAATGAATTATTTGTTGTTGTTGATTTGCTAGATTTAAAAGAAGAAGATATCTGGTGAATGTTCTATTAATACCTGACGGTAAGTTAACCCTATGATGTCACAGTTGTATTAGAAACTCGAGAAATAGAAATCGCCTTTCTCCCGTGAATTGCTATCAAGTGCATCCTTAAAACTTAGATTGAAATTCACTGGGCCTCCCGGGTAGCCAACAAATAATTTTATTAAATTATCGCGTGATTTGTATGGTACGACATCCAGTGCTCCACATAATGCGAAAGTCAATGATTAGCGAGTCACCAGTGTATCTAAGTATTTTCGATAGTAGTTACAGAAAATGTTGCTGACTTTTGGGTCTCGTAAATATAGCTGTTTGTTTGAATCTATCGGCTTATGAAGCGGTAATAGCAGAAGAAATGGTAAGTACCTCAGGCTTGAGGGTAGATGTCTTTCCGTCCATACTAAATAGAAAGAAAACATTTTACTTTTTATATATTGCAAGCAACTGATACCAGTTATCGGTTGCTATAACACTGCATTTATGTTGATTGGTTGGTTACCTCTGGAAAATTTTACTATGAAGATGTGACTGAAATTTGAAAGCGCTGGAACACATACATACAAATACTTGAAAACTTGAAAAAAAATTTTGAAAAGCATAAGGAATCCAATCTCCAAACAAATCTTTTCAATATGATTTTTGAATATTTGGGGCAAAAAAATGACCTTTCAAGAGTAGACATCGTAGGAAAGTATGTAAATATATAATTTCTAATAGTTGCAGAGTATTGTCGATTGACATATCAAGAATCCTCACCTTAAACTAGATATGAACAAACTGTTGTTTTATATTGATTGTCGCAAAGTGTTTAGTCCGCTATAATCGAACGATTGCCTGAAAGGGTTAAGAAAATCCTACAGATGTATTTACGCAACCAACATATAAAGATTCGTTTATTCTTATTTTGGTGGAGGTTAGCAGCTGATTTTTGTACTTTAACGTTTTTGTACAGAGATACTGACATATATGCATAAAAATATATATATACATATATATATATATATATATATACAATGGTATACATACATATACATATACCATGAACTAGTGGTGATAGCGGGTATGCTGCTGTTGCTGCTGCTGGCTGAAAATGCCAAAAGAAGTGTAGGAATTTTTATGACCATACAAAGCGCACAACAATTGCCAATTAAAATTTTTCCACAAAACGAAACTCAAGGCAAAAAAAGGGTTTTTGTGTACGACTAATTAATTGCTTTGCTCACGTTTTTCGCGCAAAATGTTCACCGGAAAGAATCAATCCAACCAACCGACCAACCAACCAACAAACCAATCAGCCCAAACCAGTACGAACGTATCGAACGTATAGCAGATACATATATATGTGTTTACTTATTATACACACTTATATATATATATATATATATATATTTTACAAAGTTTGTTGCGATATTGTTGTTTGTAACTGAAAAGAAAAGCAAAAATTCAAAAAAAAAAAGAAGACCAAAAATAAAAAAATAAAGAGCTAAGAGAGCAACATGGCAAGGCTGATGACAGTATATATATACATATGTAAAACTTATGGTCCATTCTGGATTAGTGGCAAATCTATTAGAAAAGCAATGAGTTGAAGTAGCAAAAGCAAAACACTCGAACCGATCAGCATTTTCGCTTAGCGTAACTTACGAGTTAGTTGGTCTTCTAACCAACTCAAGGCAATGAAGTTGTTTGTAATTCCAGAAGGCCATACGAATTGATGTTAAGTAATAGTTTGCAAGTTAAGAAAGAACACAACAATCCTTCTTGCCTCCATTTACTTCTATTTCTACTACACTTCACTTCACTTCGCGTTCATTTTTGCGCACCGGTTGCATTCGTATACCTTGTGTGGTGCGGTTGTTGCAGAGGTAGCGATCATTGATTTTCCATGTTGTTAAAAGCATGGGTGAGCATGGTTCTACAACCATTTAGATGGCCTTTAAGATTCATCTATGAATGTATGTATGTATGTATGTCTTTATGTGTATATAGGAAAGCAAGGACGTGTGTATGTGTGTGTTTGTATTTAGTGCTTTCTGTAGTTGTACCTGTTAAGAGTTAGTTAAGTTTTTTGTTCGAGCTGTGAGAGAATGTGTGCCTCAGTTAGTTGCAGTTGACAAACACATAAAGTCTTGCTTGTTGATCATTATTCGTTTAGAGATTTATTGCTTTTGGACTATGTTGGCGTTTACTTGTTGAGAAGGTCAATTGCAATTTCTAACTCGCAGATAAACTATTTGAATTAGCAGGAAATGAGATACAATTACTAATGAAAGGTGTTTCGCAAATAACACCATTCCGCTTAAATCTTAATGAGCCACTCTACCTATACTTATACATATATCTACGGACCTATATACATATATATAACCATATGGGTGTGTGTACTTATAAACCTATACCTACGTATATGTAAATATTTTACTACGAAAAAAAATCTATCCGAGTAGATTCTAAGGCACTTTTTCGGCTTCTCTGTGCTATTCTTGATGATGACTACCCTTCGAAACTTCCTTTAAATGGCTTTACCGAATTAAATTGTGGATTTAGAAAAGACAATTAATTATTCTTCCGAAGGGTACTCTTGCTTTGATGTATGCTGCGTTTGATCGTCTGTTTTTGTTAGGGCTTGAGGTTCTTTCGATTCTTTCGTATTTAGCTTTGGCACGTGTGGTCTGGTAAGAGTGCTTGTTTCTTTCGAGTGCTTAAATCGCTCCGCTTGTCCCTTCAGATGTGTTAACTTTAAGACGTTTCTCATTAGTGTCCATAGATCGCTTTTTTTACGAGGCTTCTTAAGGGCTTCTTTCTCTTCTTTAGATTTGACCACATCTAGCTCGGATGGGCTTAGCAGCGCCGAAGGAACATGGCAGCCGCTGTATTTTTTACTTGCCATGCGCTTACTTAGATCAAGTTTTGATTCTTCCTTGACGGTTGTTTCGCTTTCTTCTTCTTCTTGTAAAGATTCCTCATCTACGGTTATTTCCCTGTCGACATCTGCTTCTTCCTCGCAGATTTCTTGAGAACCGCAAACACAAATTTCACATGTGCATTTGCAGGATGACGTATCACAAGGCTCGGATTCAAATTCATCCAATATAGAGGGCTCCGATGGGCAAGGAAATTCCTCAGGTAATGAAACGTCGAGTTTAAATTCATCCGCTTCAGCCTCTTCCTTTGATATGGGAAGCCAATGACATTCAAAGGGACCTTGACTGTATCCTACATTCAATGATTCGGCAATTTCTATAAGAGCTTTCTCTTCATTTGATATGGAAAGCTCAGGGCAATCGCAAGCTTGAGGTTGGGTTGCTCGATACTTCCATTTTTCATGCTGTGCTGCAGATCCACTCAGAGTTGAACTTCTGTCGCTTGGAAAAGAAGAAGCATTACAAATGCCCGAAGAGTGGGGCAAGTGCTCTTTACTTTCCATTTGGATTCGTTTAAAGCATTTCAAGCAACCGCAATCGCTATCGTCATCATACGGTGCAGATAACTTTATATGACTGCTTAGTTTTATGTATACAAGTCTGATTTTTAATTCAATGCTTTTTTGGCAAATCGGGAACATACCCACGTAACTGGCATATATTTGGGCCGTACGGTGAGCAGCATAATACCATAAACAATCCGATACATGTTTTCTTTGAGAGTTCAATAAAGGATTTTGTACACCGCCCTCGTCAGTACCGTAATAGAAGGCTTTAAAAGCCCTTTTAATTATTGAATACGATATTTGGATCTCAGTTCTGTTCATCGAGCACTTGCAGGTTAAGTCGTGTAGAAGATCTAACCGATTTAGCCGCTTATGCGGTACGGTATTAATATGATGATGTACTTCGTCATAATGCAAAAAATAAAACACAACAACATTAATGGACTTCTCTGCACGCTTTCGATCGACTTCGCAAATAACCATCACCTACATGAGACATAGTGTATCGAAAACGTTTGTTTGCATTCTCAGCGCGTGTCTATTACTAAATATCTCTTACCTTTGATATAGATTTTGCTGTATACCTCAAGTTATCTATGAAAACAATAGTGGCAGGAATATTTTGCGGACAACTGCAGTAATCGTGCGCTTGAAAGCATTTAAAGCTTTGTATGTATTTAGCAGGATATATAGTATACATTGGACAGCTAGTATGTATATGCAAGTATGAAATATGTATATCGCAAAAAGAGGAGGAAATTTCAATTCCAAATATATTTCGATTAATAAAAATTATATTTATTTTTGCCGTCTTATCTTTCAAAAATTAGATATGAAATAAACCCATATAGCCAGAAGAGCGTTTTTCTTTCTTTTCTTTTTGAGATCTGAGTCATAACATGCCCTGTTCTCGCAATATTATATCACAGTATTTTTCCTTTAGGGCTTTCAAAAAGACTAACAACCAGGCAAGCAAGTCAGGACGGCCATTCTTGTAAGTGATTAATCCCTAAAAAGTTTCTTTCTTTCTGTCATATATTGACATGTGCGTTATATAAAATTAAACAGGCAAGGAAACCTTTGGATTGGCGTAGAAGAACAAGGAGTTCATGTGGCGAGCGCGCAATTCAATCGCAAAATTTACTTTCCGCAACCGCTTCACGAATGCAGGCTAACCAGCTACTTCTAGCCCATAAGCATAAACTTAGAAGCGACTGATAGTCTAGAGTATATCTCTTTTCTGGGAAAAGTTTACGAATAAATGTAGAGAGCATTTGGGGGAAGGCTGCGCTCTTTTTCTAACCAATGTCGTTGCCGCTCCACTTGCTGTAGGGGAAATTTACGAAGGCCACGAAGCGAACTCAATTTTTAAATAAAAATGCTCTTGTCCCTGAGAGAAGGGCCCTGTCCTCGACTCAACTATATATTCTATAACAAGTCTGACTGCTTTATCAGAATTTGGTCTCTTTCCGCACCTTAAAAAATAAGTTACTTTCCGCTAATTCTTTCCAGTTAAGTAGTATTTATACACCGGAGTAGGCGGGTAGATGAGAACCGCGTGTTCAAATTTTAAATACGGTAGAATTTTCTTTGATGGTAGCTGCAATGAGTGGTCAGTCGTTGAAGGCGTACGGATATGACAACCATCTCTCTATTTCTTCCTCTTTCCTATCTTCTTTCCGACAGTCACTCCTATTGCACAAATAGGTGACATCTTTTGAGTAATTGGTCGAAAATAAGAAAAAGGAAAATGTATTCTCTAAATGAAGTCTCTGGTCTTGCTTGTCAACAATTCCCACCTTAGGGGATTTCCGCAATTAGTAAGTAGGCAACGAACTTGTCCATGAATGTTGACTTCATTGACGGGGATTAATACATACGTTAAGCTAAATAATGGGAAAGTATTCGAGGGTATAATTCAAGAGCCCTGTGATTAGTGATATTTCCAGAATATTTATTTTAATCTGAATTTTGTACGTTTTTACGTTACAGTGTCTCGTGGTATTGTAACAAAATATGTCTCGAATGGCGTATGATTTGAAATTTTGAATTTGATTGACGCAGGTTTTTGATAAAACTACGATTCCTCAAATCTTAAACGCGATAGTTTGTTATCTTCGTTCTCATATTTTAATTTCGTTTCTTTATCAGCTCCGTTCTCAAATATTGAAAGCATTTCTTTTTTAATTTGTGCCATTTTCATTTTGTTCTCTCCAGATATTTTCGGAATCTTTTTATGTTCTTTCTTTTTTATTGCTTTTTTTTCCTCTTTTGGTTTTTGTTTAGCTTGGAAAGCTGAAATCTCAGATTTGCTTAACAAGTTCAATGGAACGTGGCAAAAATTATACTTTTCGCTAGGTGCCCGCGGGCCTTCAAGATCGTCCGTCGTATCTACTTGTTGGCTTTCGCTCTTCTCTTCGCTCGTTTCAATCTCTTCTTCTTCTATAACGCATTCACATACATCGCATGTACATTCGCAAATGGAGATGCAAGATTCTAAAGAATATAAATCTTCATCACATGTATCCGGTGGACAGGGCTGCTCTTCGGGTAATTGAAAATCTGGTAAGGCATCAGCTGGTTCAGCTTCCTCATCTGTTATTGGATTCCAATTGCACTCGAACGGACCTTGGCTATAACCAGTATTAGTAGATTGAGCGAATTTTGGTATGTTCAATTCTGATTTCAACCAGTCAAGGGTAGGACAATCGCAAGTTCGGTGGTCGCCCTGTAGTAAATCAATACTCTCCGGCTCATTATCAATGTACGGGGCAACTGATGATCTGGCAGCAGCGTTAATGGCGTTAATTTCAGCTGTTTCTTTTTCATAAATCTTTTCGTAAGAACCGAGTTGTCGATGTAAGGTAGCAACACTGATTGCTGGTTTTAGACTTGCTCTAGCCAAGCGTTTGAAGCATTTCAAGCACAAGCATTCCTGATGACCTCTAGGTCTTGGAAGTGATTTCAAATGCTCATATATCTTCAAATATACTGTACGGATTTGTAATTCGATATCCTTTTGACAAATTGGAAACATGCCCTCGTAGCAGGCATAAACTTGCGCTGTTCGACGCGCCGCATGATACCATAAGCACTCTGGCGAATGTTTCAATTGCGGATAAAGTAAGGGATTCGGTACTCCGCCTTCGTCGGTGCCGTAGTAAAATGCTCTAAAGGCTCGCTTAATAATCGTATATGCTATTTGCGCCTCACGGCTAGTCATTAAGCATTTGCGTCCCAAATCTTGTATAAGATCTAAACGATACATACGTTTCTGCGGTACTGTATCGATACGAAGACGAACTTCGTCATAATGTATAAAATAATAGACAGTAACGTCAATAGCTCTTTTTGCATTAGTGTACGGTATACCGCAAATGTGCATCACCTGCGGGGAACAAGTGCATATAAATATAGATTCGACGATTTATATAGATCATCTTACTTCTACAATACCCTCTGCCACCTCATTGACGCCTTGCAGAAACACGGCTTCGCCGGTTAACTTTTGTGGGCAGTTGCAATAATTATGCGGTTGATAGCATTCGCATTTAAAGCTTGATGAGTATTTCATCTTGATATTATTGTATTGTATTAGTTTGGGGATCGTAGTAATCAATTTCCAAAAAAAAAAAAATAGCGCAAACCCAACAAAGCAGAAAAACGATTACAAATGAATTAATTATTCAAGAAAGCACAAAAAAAAAACAAACTGTCGGCCTTTCATTTATTTCAAGCAGTGTTGCATTATGTTCCAAAAAAATACTCTAATGCCACAAAGTGTTTCGAAATTGATTAATGCAAGTTTTTGTTGTCTTCTGTATGGATCAAAGTCGCAGGCCTTGTTTTGATCCTACACGTCGTCATAAGTTATTCCTATGCATCTAAAGTCGGATAAGCAAATTTTACTTTTCATTCATTTTCCCTTATAGCAATCAGTTTGTTATTCTCGCGGGAGTGTTGCGAGTGACTGTAATAAGTAAGAACTTTGTAGATAAGAATGGAATGGAATGGGAATAAAGCATTCGAAATAAGTCAGCTGACATACTGATCAACTAATTGATTGCCAATGCCAATTCGACTTCGAACAGAGGCATACCGGAGTTGCGCATGTTGTTCCTTCTGGATCGAATCGCCGATTAGGTGACATACCACCATCCGAAATAAAATTCGTCTCCATACATGCCGAATAATACCGCGTTAGGGGTATTTTGAAAAAAGACTGTCCGATAGAAGACTGTGCGATAACCGCTGACGATGGGTCATTTAAATTAAATGTAGGCTTTTAAATTTTAATTTTCAGACACTACACCCCTTTCTTTATTATTCGAACTACGCATTTTAGTTAGTAACATAAGCTAATTAATAAAAGGAAATTGAATTATAACGTCAAGTGATATTAGGATTTTTAGTCAGGTGAGAGATAGGTAAGGGTTGGGGATGGCTGGAATAGTCGCTGAGGGTTACCTTGGCATCATTTTGTTAAAAGGTAAATTTTTCCAACGACGGAAAAATTCCGGGTTTCGCACTTCGAAAATTCAAAATTTCCCTTCGACATGGCCTTATATATATGTATGTATGTATGCTACAAAGCAATTAATAATACTATTAAAAATATTCTTATTCTGTTGATAGCATATCGGGTCCGTTGCTACATATGGTGGGGGCACTAATTGTCATAAAGTGACAAGAGTTTATCGTGTGCTTATTAAAATGCTATTTTAGTAATGCTGGACAAACTGTGCAATGAATGACTGGTTATACGCGATTTAACATTTTATACGTAATTAATTCCATTTATCGCTTCACCTCTCTGTCTGTCTGTCTGTTTCTCTTTCTCTCTCGTACAGAAGAACGTCTATTTGTGGGCTTGTTCGACAGCGAAATATCATCTCTAGGGAACAATTTTATTTGTTATGTTATCGATTGGTTTTAACAAAGCAAACACTTTGAAGTTTCCTTTAGCTTTTTGTTAGCCTGCTCGCTACATACAATACATTTAGAAGTTCATAGATATCTTTATGGGTATATGCACGTATACGTATGCATATATGGTATATGCGCTCATGAATATTGGCCAACGTAACAGTTCTGAGAATTTTGCAAGAATTAAAAGTATTCAAAATGGCCAAATGAATGCATTGTGTATGTGGGCACTCGAACTTGCAAAGAATTATAAAAGAAGTCCTAAAAGATAACGTTAAACAACGATTTCATTGACCGAACACCACACCATTTCTTGCAGAGATCAGACTCAGGCTGCACTGTTTGTTGTAATTGCTGATGTATATGTTAACTTGTGAAAGACATGTGAATCCGTCTGCAGACTTTAACATATTGGCCACTGTTTCACATTTTAGTTTTTGCTTTGCGCATTTGTAAGCATTTTCGCTGATTATTGCAAGCAGATAAAGTCTTCATTAATTGTTCAGCGAGTTACAAACAACGAGAAAAAAACAACAAAAACAAAAGGGGAGCAAGTCTACTAACGCCACTTTAGTCGTCCTATTAGCTAATATATTATCCAGTGGCTGATTCTCGCCTCACGACAAATTCTGCTTTCCAGAACTATTTTTAATAAATTTTTAAAAATCGCTTACTTAGTAAAAAAATATGTGGCATTTTAATGCCAATATTTCATTTTTAACAAATTTCAAATCGTTTTTATATCCATCACCGAACGGCGGGAGAGATATTCATTTTGTCAAAATGTGCAAACGTTTCGCAGAAGAAAGCCTCATAATAGACATGAAGGGTAATTGCTCTTGATTAACATTAAAGTCTAAACTGTTTTAAGTATGTGCGTCTGTCCGTATGTCCATCAGATAAGGGAGCCACAGAGAATGTGCTTTATAGTAAGAATTTGTCCACAAATGCAGATTGGGGAGGAAGACTTCTTTAAGATCCATTGGTGAATTCTCGAAAATGTTTGGATCTTAATTTTCTCAACATTTGTTGGATATAAAGGTGGAATTAATTGAAGATTAATAGAAGAGTAGTGTTAATGACGGTATTGTAGATTTCCTTCTGTAATTTCCTCGTTAATTTTTCCTCCAATGTATCTTTGAAGATCTAACTTGTCCATGACATCATAAATATTCATAGTTATTGGGAAGAATTTGCAATTTGTTATACCTTACATGAATGATTCGTATGGTACGAAATGCCTGTCGTTTCCCAATTTCTTTTCCCGGCAACTTTCAAATCGTTGTATATAGTGGACTTTTAGGTAAATAACATCAACGTTAACAATTTTAAATTGTTGTATTTATTTAATGATAAATATAATTTTTCAACAATTCAACATTTTTCAAAATCTTCCGTCAATACTTTAGAAACATTAATAGAGACTTTAAGTGGTTTGAACATTTATGGTCGATAAACTTCTCGACAAAAATAACAGCAATAATTTTACACATGTTCCCCAAATATATCGAATGAATGAGTGATACTTATTTCATTAATGAGCGGCAAAAATCAAAGCAATCGGAAGAGAAAAAGAAAAAATTGAAAATCATTTCAAGGCTTCAGAGAAGAAAAAAACGAAAAACAAAAAAAAAAAAAAAAAAGAAGAACGAAATGTAACAAACAACAACAACAACAACAATATTAACAGTACCAACAACCCACCGCCCCATTAAACCACAAAATTTATTGCCTTCTAAATCACAGCAAACATCTTCATTTGTGTTTTGCTGCTTCTGTCTGTCCGCTTATTCGCCTGTCGCCGTTATTGTCACTTTAAGAGCAGCAGCAACAACAACAACGTCAAGTAACATTGAGTTAAATGTTTTAAATGCCGAAACATTAATTTTCAAGTGTAACTTTATTAGGTATGAGTTTACAATTAATGTGAGTGCGCGCGCGTGTATGCCTGTGTATGCCTCTGTATGTGTGCATGGATGCATTTAAACATTCAGAATTGAATTGAGAAGATCTCTTTCGCCCCCCTCCGTTGCCTTGAAAATGTTATGCGATGTTTGTTATGCGATCGCACATATTTAAGTGACACTAAAACATACACTCATTATGATCGATGTCGGTATTCATTGCTTGTGAGAGCTCACAACCCCTTACATTAATATTTCTTTGGGAGCAGTAAATTCCGGGTGCCACCTACCATACAAAAACAACAAACACTAATAAGCAGAAGATATCAAAAATGTAAATGCATTTGTTTTAGAAGCACTCTTGTCGGTAAATAGCGTTGCTATAGGGAGATGACAGTGAACAAATGACCATAAATCAAGCAACTTTACACACGACGATCTTTTCTCATACATATATGATATCTCTACAAAATCTCTTCCTCTATATATGTGTATATATGTGTATATATATACAGTATGCATAAACATACATATGGGATGAAATTCATTCAAGATTTTTCAGGATACTTTTGTAGAGTTTTTTAAACGCAATATTTAGGTGAGGAATCTTTCTTCTTTCTTAAGTACTTTTCCTTCGCGCGACATGCTGCTAACTGCCGAGCAGAGATTGATATCTGTCTGAGGCGACTGCTAATGTTATCGTAAAGAACGACTATTAAAGGCTATTTCACTTTGCGTGGTGTTAATGAAGCAACAACGTAAATGCTTATAGGCGAAGAACATGCCCCGAAATTAACAACAAACGCATTAATTATAAGCTTGTGCAACAGCAACAGCAGCAGCGGCAGCAGCGGTAACATTAGTAGTGGCAGTACAAAACTTGACATAAAAAAAATTTATTATAAAAAGAAAAAACCGGCAAACAAGAAAAATGGTGCTCTTGAACTGCCATGAATACGCTCTACAAAAGTACTTGAAAGGGAACAATCAGAGAAATGGAAAAGTTCTTGTCTTCTTCGTGCGTTCTCAACTTCAAAGAGACTGTAATAATGATCTCGTTAGGAAGCGTTTGTGCACGCGTATAAATCGGAGCATGAATTTTTTATTATAGACGACACTTAAAAAGCCATAAAGATCAACGCTAGTCTTAAATGTTTTACGAGAATTACGATCAGTGTCACTGATGTGTTTGCTTAAATGCAAACACTTTGAAATGTTTTATAAATTTTGTAAAATAGAATATAAATTAAACTTGAGCAGGCAGACAAGAGCCTTGAAAGTGCAGCGGCACGAGAGCCCAACATTAGAAATCTTTCGTTTTCTAAATGAAGTGATAATTTTTAATATTTTGTTAAATAAAAAAGACACACACATGTGTTATGATCGTGAAAATGAAGCTCAACACTGCCGAGCAAGGCAATTTTCGCTTCATTGCCGCTTCTTATTATGGCAATCGATTTAAGCTCGTCTGTCCATATGTGTTTGCGTTCAACCGACAACCGTCCTCCTCCTCCTCCTCCTCCTCCTCTCTCGTCAATGCGCATACAACTAGGGAAATGCCGAAAGATTTCTTCCTATCTCTTTTTTTTCTGATTCGGATGCGCACAATGTATCTAAGGGAATATATGATTATTTAGTTGTAGTATAGAGTGTTCAAAAATTTACGCAAGATTTGAGTTAAATAGATAACAGAGTTGTTTTTTTTAATTGAAAGTTTTTTATTGAATCATAAAGTACATTGGACAGCGTTATGCGCTGAATAGCATATCAGGTAAGTGGCCTTCGAAGCTTTGCTGGCACATACGCAACCTTTCGTTGATGCAGCGCCGAATCCCCTTGCTCGGGTGCATAACTCTAAGAAGAGAAATCCAGTGGTATTAAATTACATGATCTAAGGGTCAACTCTGATCGCAGAAACGAGAGAGTGACCGGGGAATGTCTCATGACCTAATTCAATGCGATGAATGTATGGCAAGGAATTGGAATGAATGGGAATGAAATGGATGCATGACATGCGGCACCGCCTGGTTGATATCAGATGTCGTTCACATCAATATCATCCAATTAAAGTAGAAATAACTGCGTTGCCGAGCATCAGTAACAGTTGTCACGTGACGCGCCACATTTTTGAAGAGGAAATCATGGTTTTAGCGCAAAATCGGAACCAAAGAGTAGCACGTTGTGTTTGCATTTACTTTCCGATAATCACATGTGAGTTCTCTTAACCTTAAACGCGACAATTATAACAATTTAACGAAGTCCAACGAAGGTGACCATGTGTTGTTCGAATATTACGACAAACTTTCATTATTTTTGAAATATTGTTTAACAAGAAAACAACGTTGCATTGCACGCGAATCGTGCCATTACAGGAGAGGTAATGTTTCATGTTTACTAACCCTAAACTCTCAGCGTTCAAATCGTTTTTTTTTTCCCGCATAAATGGGGGCACATTTAAATCTATCTTAAATTTTCGAATACCCTATACATATGTTCATAAAAATGATTAAAATGCACAAAATGAATGGTATACGACGCTTATATGGTTCCATCGGTGTGTTAAGGGTTAAAATTTGGTAAAATAAGCTTATTAAGGTCGTCTGAAGAAATTAGCCTTGACAAGCCAATAAAGACCACCTCAGAAACGTATAAATTTGCTGCGGTTCTAGTTCTGGAAAGTACAGTACAAACGGAGCGATTAGGAAATACCTGGCATATTTATTTTGACCTTTAAGAAGTAAGTTTGGCTTACATCAAACTTCAAAAACTTTGCTATAAGCAGATGATCAATAAATACTTATACTATATATATATATATATATATATATATATATATATATGTATATATATATATATATATACATAGTGTATTTAGGTTCTAAAGTTTTAATTTTCATCATTCTGTTAAGTTATGATGAGAAAATCACGCAAAAGTGGAGTACATTCAAACATTTATATGCATGTATGTGCGCGCGTGTACATATAATATATACATATTTATATAAATCGAACATTTATTAAAAGAAAAAAAAAAAACCTTTATTTTCCCACATCTGGTACAAAAGCGTTTTGCTGTCAACCATATTTGACTCGATTATATGTACGGTGCACATATGTAACTGAGACATCTTCGGACATAAAGCAATATGTACCGCTATATAGTTAATAATTTCTTTGCAAACACTTGTTAACACCGTAAGGTGTAGAATTTACCAAATGAAAAACAAAAAGGTATATGTTTTAATATAAATCAACAGCAACAACAACAACATCAAGAAGAACAGCAAAAGGCATCTGTTAATAAATTTTTTTCAAAACGCTCTCATAGATATTGTAGATAGAGGTAAAGATATGTATCATGATTGTGTAATATTACAACACTGCTTAAAATCTCTCACTCATTCTGTGAATTAAATGCTATGGCAGTGCAGTAGTTCGCGCATTTTCCTCCGATTCTACGCACACATAAATCATTTGTTATTGTCGACCATTCGACAGGTATCACTAAAGTCAGATAACGTCATTATTATCAAGTTAATTGAAAAATTATATACACCGATCCAGACCTAGAAAACAAGAAAGCAAACAGAAAATTAAAGAGTAATTTTTACTAAACTTTGGCCGAACTTGTTACACCTGTCATATATATATATATATTTATCATAGATATCCTTAAGATTAATGCGAGCGGACGATTGTAATCTTTGGCATCTACTTTGTATATTATTATTCTTCTTTTTTTTTGCACGTAATTATTCATGCAATTTTGCGCTTTCACATTCCGCAAAACTCACAAACTAGAAAAATAGTTTGCATTCCAGTTTACACGATTTCCTTCGACCTACATTTTAATGCGATTCAGAAAATAATTTACGATAAGTTAAAGGATGATTTCGTTTAAGTTCCTGCCTCCTATTTTTATATACAGATGCGATTCTTTTTTTGCACGATTTCCCATGAAAGTATTTAATTTGAATTCTATGGACTTTTAATGGAATTTATTTTCGTTTTCCAAAACTAGTAAAAAAAACTAAATTTTTTTTTACACGATATTCTACGTTCGTTTAATTTAAACCAAAACGGCGCTTTATATAATCGGGCATTTTTCACAGACTTCGTTTTGCACAATCGGTAACTAAAAAATCAATAACTGTAAATATATATGATTGATCTGATTTAGCAAGAACCTGGCAAGATCGTCAAATGGAAATACCGATGCAATTAGAAGAACTGAATAATCTGTAAAGTGGCATTATTGAAAAATGTTAATGCGGAAGTCACGTCAAATTGTCGACTCCTGTCACGGTAGCTAGGTAGTTAGTAATGAGGCGGATTGCTCACGATTGTCGGACGTACAGTAGACAATTGCCAATTCTGTCTTTAATACCAAAACGAAGAAAAAATAGGCAGAAAAAGTTCCTTTAACTAACCAGATGGGTGTGATGTTATGCCCAAGGCTAGCCTACGCCCTACACTCTCTATGGTCTCTGGTCGGCTACGTTTTATCTAGAGACACTGTGCTTTAGTTTTTTACACGGTTAGGTTTTCACTTTGCCACAGAACTGCCACTAAAACGAATTTATTTCTTCCCATACATTGTTCTGTGACCGCTAAGTTTAAATGAAAAAAATCCGATTAATTTCGATTATTAAGAACTATTGTTTTTATATATATATACATATATAGGTAATTCTTTTTTGCACGGTTTTTGTACTCGAGTGTACTTTTTTTTTAAATTATTTTTCTGTGATAATTGGATGTATTTCGTATTTAGGATCAGATATAAGAGGCAGCTATGTGGATAGGAGACAGATTTCTAAACATAAAAGTTTTGTAATTTTTGAGAAAGTCTTTAGAAAGGGTTTAAGATCTAAATCGACGATTTTAGTGAAACTTGAAGATGGTAATCGTAATCGTTTAGTCTCCATGCTAACAAAGAGCTAATGAAATCTTTGCGATTAATATTTCAACGTTCGAAACGTTTAAAAAAATTAATATATTTTCCCTGAAGTGAGTAAGAAAAGACGACAAAAAAGAAAAAAAGACGAAACGAAACGAAAACCCAGGCGCTTTGTTAAGCCTTATTTACAACTAAAATCGCAAAGTTAGTCGTGTCTGGTGGCAAGTATTTATTAATGATTGATGTTGAAATGTGAAATAGGAAAAACTTGGACTTTTCTTAAATATATATCTAAAGGCTTAAAGAATATCATTAACGTAAAGTAAACATCTTTATGCCATTTAAAGGGAGAGTAAAAGCAAGAGGAAGAAATATTATTACTTTCAGATCAGTGTTGAAAGTTTTTTGCCATAAAGAGAGTTACTTCACAAGTTCCCAGCATAGCTCGTTCTTAATAGATACTATTAAGGCAAAATGAAAGAAAAGAGAAAAAAAAAGAAAAAGTAAAAGAATTGAAAAATTCTTAAAAGCATTTTGAATAATTTTGCATTTAATTGATTTTTCTTCTTTCTTAAACACGATCATCATCTATATGATCATGAATCTTATAGGCATTGAATAAATGTGTGTGTACATATATATATCTATGTTTATAAATGTCGTCGTAGAGTAGTAGCAGAGAGAGAGAGGAGACTTAAAAGTACTAATAGTGCCACAGTCCAAAGTAAATTGTTCGATTAATTGGATTATTGCTTCAACAAGTCAACAACAAACTATCTCAATACACCTAAGCCCCAAGATTTTGTTTTTGCTTTTGTTTTTGTTTTCATTTTTGTTTTTAAACCATGTGGCAGAGTTAGCTAGCGATGGTAGTTAGCTGTCCGGCTAGCTGGTTGGTTGGTTGGCTGCTTGGTTGGTTGTTTGGTTACACGATGATACCAAGTAAGGACATCACATAAATTCCCAACAAATTCATAAACACGGACTGTGCAATCGAAAGCTCTTGCTGTTATTGTTGTTCTTATTGTTGCTGTTGTTGTTCTGTTGGCTGTTTGCTAATGCTGTCATTGGACTTATGTTACATTGCGCTGTGCAAATGCAATCTTTAAGATGAAATTGCTGCCCAGAAATGAAAATCAAGTAAAAAACATATTGAATTTACAGCTACAAATCGTTCGATCAGCTGCTGCTAAACTTAACTTAAGCAATAGCAGTAAAAACTTCAAGCCTAACAACTTGCAGTTTAATAATGCAACAATAACAACAACGTCAACAACAATAACAACAACAACAACAACAATAGCACTTCTGGATTGCAGTTGCTCTCTGCCTGAACTCTTGTCCATGTTTATATAATTGTCATTGTTTTCAATGTATAATCAAGCATTAAGTTGCAGTTTGTTGGCAAAAAGTTGCATTTTTATTGTTGTCACAGCAATTTCAATTGGTTCGATGAACATTCCAAGCCCACAAAAAAAGAATACAAAAAAAAAAAAAGAATAAGAAACAACAACAACAAAAAGAGAACATTAACAAACACTTGCACATGCTTTTTACAACAAACAATCCCAAGCAATGCATGGATGGATGGATGGATGGAGTGGACAAAAAAGTTACAAAGCTTAGGTGCAAGTCGCCAATATCAACAACAGAAACAGCAACAGCTATTGCGATAACATAGTATAAGCGTACACACACACACACACACACACACATACACACACAGCATCACCATCATCATCAATGATTGTCGTCAGTCTCTCATCAATATTATGTCGAGACAAAACGATTAATGTGATTTTCAATGTGAAGATCTCATCGAAAAGTAAGTTTTAAGCCACTGTCACTGTTGCTGCTGTTTCTTGTTCATTTTTGTTTATTTATTTATTTATTTATTTGTTTGTTTGTTTGCTTATTCATTTTTTTTTTTTTTTTTCATTTCGATTCTTTGTGAGTGAGTTTGTTGGCTGTTGATGTTATTCCTGATGCCAACAATGATTCTTTAACAACTGCCACTATGCGACACTTGGTATTTATGCCAATTAGTATGAAATTTCTTACGTGCCTAAGACAGGCATGGCTTCCGCTTAAACTGGTCTTCGAATCCCAATCGCCAAATGTGTGCCATTCCACATACACATACACATATACATATTTGTAAGCTTATGAATGTATGTTTTTTTTTTTATTTTTGTTGCTACTAAATGCTACCTGTTTAGAGTAGAACACACAAACAAACAAAAGCCCTTCTCTCTAGCGCCATTTTTTATACCCTTTTCATCCTTTGTTATATTATATGTGCTGAAGCACCTTCATCATCATTGTCATCATCGTTATGATCATCATCATCATCATCACCATCATTAGTAGCATCATCATATTTATTTATGTCTTTTGTGTCCACGCTTCTAATCACCCCAAAACATATTGGCTATTATCGCCCTGCGACGTTACACATTGTTTTGTTCCTTACAGTTTTACCTGCTTTTTCATTTCATGTCATCATCAGCCATCGTTAAGCACAAGACAAACAAGCAGTTTTTATTTTTAATTTGCTGTGATACGTTTTGATATCAATTTCGGTTTCCCAAAATTGCATGATAATTAAGTGACTTCTCTCTCTGCCTTTTCCCTTTTTCGTTGCGCTACGACATTTTTTCTTTTTTTTTGTTGTTTTTTTTTTTTTTCGTTTTAGATGGTGATGGGTGTTCAAACAAAATAAAATTCAAATAATTCTCCTGAAATCAATCGAATTCCATTTAAGTGGTGATTAACCGTTATCGAAATTAAATAAACAAAAGAATTAACACAATCGCATAAATGGAGAGTGAATAATGTTGTGTTATATGATCGTAAACAACATGAGAGTGAACTTAACTACAACTTGCGCGTAAGAGCATAGCGTACGTAATGATGCTTGGAAACTCCTTGCCTCGTCAATGTATTCCATTGGAGGATGTGTGATATGAATTTAAATCGAGTTAATTGTTTATTCTTCATCTATGAACAAAATTGTTGGATAATTGCAAGAGTCATGAACCTTTGATGTTAGGGCTTTACAACAAGGAAAAGAAAGTTTGTTGCTTAGGTCATCTAGTAAAAGTAGAAGTAAGCATACAAAGTTCGTGGATGTAAGTACATTTTCGATAGGGTTGGGCCAAGCACGTTGGGTACACGTTCGTGTACCAAATTTCCGGGTACACGGAATATTTCAAATACATACAGGGTGAACACAAAGAAACAGGAGGGACCGATGGACATCGAAACTTAAATCGACTCACAAAGTGCTTCTGAATTGATCGGTATAGTACAAGATGGGCAAGATATTGTATACATACGGACTAACTTAATACATTCTTGTATGACGAGTGACGTGGGGTATAAAAATTATAGGATGCTCGGACACTTGAAAAAATCAGTTCAATTTTCTTACTACTTTACGAACAGAAAAATCTCTTTCTTGCTCTGCTGAACATGGCGAATAATAAAAGATTTCTTCCAAAAACCAAGACTTGCTTCAGACTTCAGACTTGCATCGAATCGTACTTCTACAAAAGCGCAGAATCTCTCTTTCTATATGCGCCACAACATGCTATCTTTGTCGCTCCGGGTGTAACATTCATAAGTCTTTGTTGTAAACATCAAAAGTATGTATATTGACATGTAGTGGGGACAAGACGTAAATCAATAGTCGAAAGTAGTCGTGGAGCCTATAAGCAAGCAAATACTGCGTGGAAATAAGACAATACATATGCGTAGAGATATAAAAAAAGAGAGAGAGGGAAGCTAGAGAAAATAATATGTTCTTTGTCTAGTCAAGTAGTGCGTCTTTTTCAAAGTTTTCCTAGCCGTTAGTTTTTCGATACAAATATTTTCGAAAGATATTTCGAATGTCCAGTATCACCTCATCCAATGCCTTTGGTGGTTCTCTTTCAAAAATTGAAAATGTAACTGTTTCGATGTTACGCAACGAAATCCTGCAAGCAACTGACCGCTTCGAAGTTGTTTTCGAGGATGCATTCTTTTGACGGTGTTCATTGAAGATACGAAGGCCGACAAGTAACTGAGAGCCTTGGAGTTGTTCTTCAAAAATAGAAATTCTTTCACTTGTACCAGCCAAAGATTCGTGAATCCTTTCAATGCTACGCTCCGAAACTGAGAGCGCGTACAAGCAAGTGAGGAACTGAGGAAGTTTTTCTTCAACAACACTCAATGCTATCTAAGAGCACTTACAAGCAATTGGGGATTTTGGGTGGCGTTTTTCAAAAATTGTTTCAATTCTACCTTTCGAAAGAAACGATGGTTGTGGAGCTTTTCCTTAAAACAATACCTCCTAGGTTACATGCTTTCGGCGTTAGTTAAAGAAACGGGCGCGGGACGGCGAGCGCTTTATGGCTACGAAGCGCCTTTTCAATAATAGACAATCGAAATAATATGCACCAAAAAAGCCTGAACCAAAGGTCCAAGAGCTCCTTTCAAAAATATACATTCGACTCATTAAATTCATTCTATTGTAGACCCAGAAAGTCTACAATAAACTTGTGCTCCAAAAAACTTGAACTTGTTCTTTGAAGGCACGAAGGTCTACTAACAACTTGAATAAGGTTTTCGCATAAAAAAAAGAATTGAATAGTTTGAGAAAGCGAAGTTGGAGAATTTTTAAAATTATTGTTCGACATAACGCGTATAAATATTACATCAATGACGTTAACATCTTCTTAATACAATTACTTACTCGTCGTCTTACAATTACTTACCTTCTGGTTTAGCAGTAAGGCAGTGAAAAAAAGCCATCTGCACTCTCGTCCTTTCGGAAAATCACATTCATTTACGTTTTTATTGCTTTCATGTACGTGTCGGCTGATTTAATTTGTGATGTGACTTTAGGCATTTTTTAAAAGGCTTCTGGTTACTACTTCATAAACGAATAAAAACACGAAAAAAGAAAAAAATGAAAATACCATCATTTAGTAGAATGGGTTGTAACGTGCTTGCTTAGCAATCGAAACGATTCAAATATTATTAATCTCAATATTGCAACGCAAATTAACACAAATCGCTTCCATAAACGAAAGATGAAACGGATGCATTAAATTAGTGTGTAACCAACTCTTGCACCTTTATAATAAACATTTATTAAATATATGCAACACGATATCAAGCATCTTACGGGGTCTATATTATGGTTGTTACTGGTGTTGTTGTTGTTGTTGTTGTTGGATTTTTTAATAATCACAACTCAATTTTAAATTTCTAATTGAGCAATTTTTCATTTAAATGAATTGCCAATTTAGCCAGTTACACCCAAGCAAAAAAAAAAAAGGACGATTGCAATAACAAAAACAACAAACAACAAACAACAACAATTACAATGACACACACTGCAAGAAAATGCAATTATAACCTTAACGCATTACTACGTAACTCTTAGTTCAGATGAATTTAGCTTAAGCTTAGCCGCCCAACGTAAAATGTCTACACGGTGGAGAGACTAAGGCGTTACAGGCGTAATCGAAACGCAAATTGAAGTTACTTAATAAATCGAACAACCATGTTAATGCGGGCAATTTACAAACGAACACAAGCTAAGACTAAAACCCGTGCAGATCAATGCAACAAATCGTCTGATTCAATGTTAAATCGGTTCGCTTGAATTGTACGTCGCGTTCATATAGCAATGAAATGCATTGAGAAAACGATACTGTATAACTCGATGCCAACTGAAAAAGTTTATTAAGAAACTGAACTAAAAAAAAAAAAAAAAACAAGAAAAGAAAAAAGCCTCTGGCAACGCAAGACAGTAGTAATCTATATACGTACACATAAGCATACAATACACATAGCCGCATATATACACACACACACACACACACACGCATGCGCATGCTCAGTTTGTTATTTGCTGCACTTGTAATCCGCAAAAATTGTGAAGTGGTAAATTTGAGATTACGATAAGCTTCTGGTGTTGCCTCAAACAGCCCAAACGTAAGACACTAAGAAGGAAAAATAACGAAAACTGCGTCTATTGCAAGGAGAGAGAACGAGAGAGAGATGAGGAGTAATGGAGATGGCAATGGCGATGTGGTGATCGGCAGGGTAAACGAAATGCAACATATATGTGCTTGCTGCGTGGAGGTTGGGGTACTTTGTAGTAAAAAACAAAGGAGAGTACCCGCACAAAACACCTAATTATTATAAATAAACCAATCGTACAATAAAGATCTGCCATACCAAAAAGGACTTCCGAGAATTACATGCCAAACACAATCAAATATTGCATGGAAATATAATCAAGCGTAAAGATAGACAAAAGGACGGACGGACGGACGAACGAACGAACAAACAAACGGGCAAGCAAGTAAGCAAGCTGATCGCTAAGCAGGCAGGCAGGCAAACAGGCAAACAGGCAAACAGGCATGAAGAGGAGTATAGTTAAAGAGAAGTGAATGGTGATTTAGTTGCTTGCCTTTGTATCATTTGGTCAGAAAGTGAGTAACTTTAGTCTGATAGCTGCGTATAAGAACTTAATCGTTGCCAACATATCAGACTTAAGTAAGAGGAACACATACACATATATGTATGTATATATATATGTATGTATGTGTATATGTGCGTGTGTGTGATTGTGTATGCGTATGTATTTATATTAAGGATGATCCTCCATTATCTACTGATGCTGATGATACTTTTGCTGTTGCTGATACTGATGCTGGTGTTGTTGGTGCTGATGTTA
>CCAG010008578.1:0-24906 GCA_001077435.1 Glossina morsitans morsitans | reverse complement strand
AAGAATATACTCTAAGCCACTTGGGATATACTCTTGGTAAATAGTTACATATATATTTTAAAGATTGATGTTATTCACGCACAACTACGTCCATTTAATTGTGCTGCCTATGATAGTTGGTGCATATATTTTCACAATCAGCTAAAAAGCCAGTGTAAAGGTAATTGTGATCGACCAACTAAGACGCTTTTCCTCAAGAATATATTTTGCTATTGTAAAGCCTAACATATTGACCATCAAAGCGTTGTGAGCCTAAAGTGATTATTGACTTTTCCATTTATTCTGGACTACATTTGACCTGATTTTAAGACACTAACGAATAGATACACATTTCCAAAAGTTGTTTTCCTTACCCATAAATGCGAAGCAGTGCAGTATAACAGAAATCGTTATGACTCCCTGCCGCTTAAATATCTTTTGAAGTTTTACGCTTAATGTGAGAAGTAAAACTCCGCACACTTGCCTCGTGTACATATTAAGAATGATTGTTGTCCGTTAATAAATATTTACTCGTTAATGTAAATAAATCAACTAATTGTTGTTGACTTGGTTAAGATCATATACAAACAAAGTTTTTCACTATTGGTAACTAAAAATTCTTACACACACCGTTTCGCATAATTTAAAAGAGGCTGGAATTTCGTGAATGGTTAAGTAAATAAAAAACCAAAAGAAACAGAAAGTGATAACAGCCCATAAGGCGGTATTTTGCTATCAAGTACCTTGACAAAATAGGCCAATTTTAATGTGTATGGTCGCTTGACCTGAGTGACTAAAAAAGTTACAATGAAGAGAGCAACCTTTTCTTGTACAAAATAATATAATAAATAAATAAAAGAGAACACTGTCAACGTTACTGCTTTTTAACCTTGTTTTGTTAACAGGATTTCTCGAGACCCTTTTTGCGTTGATCTTTTACTTTAGTGCATATTTTAGACCTACTTTTGAATTATTGATCAGAAAATTTGGAATCTTCGTTTCTTTAAGTATTGGCCTTTGTATCAATTTTTAGACCCCAGGAATTAATGCTTGTACAAAAACTTGTAGAAAGCTGAACTAACAGTGCATGGTCATGTCATGTTAGATTTTGGCGGCAGCATGCGTTGCAGCAAAGCCCACTAGCAACGCCATTATGAAAGTAGGCATGGAAATAAAGAAGTCATGGTTCGTATGTAATAACGAATATCTTTCTATTTCACTTCACCTGTTCGTGAACCCGCCGATACCGTCAGTATCTGTAGGAAGGAGACGTTTAAAGTTTAAACGCCCGCATTGTTTATTGCAAGATAGCAGCAGAACAGAGCCTTATGGCACGTTTCCCAGGGAGCATCATCAACTCCTGCAAGAATGACTATTGTGCTGCTATTAAACCTCACCTAGGGAAGGATAGCGAAGCATTCGCGCTTTTCCAATCCATTGTAAGATAAATTTTTTACCTAACATTGGAATTTTTGATACTTTGGGACTGCCTTGGGACTCCTGTAACAAAAGCGAATTTTTGGCGACCGAACTTGCGTTTTTCCAATCTGCGGCCTGCTTGATAGTTCGGCCCGGCCTTCAGAGCGTTCTGATAGCATTTATCGTTATTGTCCAAATTACCCTGGGCAAGGACATTTAAGCTTCATCCCGCATTGCATTGTACATTCTTTTAATTTAGTTGCGTCTATCTGCTTGGAACCGTTCCAAGTTAGCGGACGTGGCTAAGACAAACTCTTCTCTCTCGAAAGTTGCCCAAGAAACTCTGCACTGCAATAATATTTAATTTTATTTTCAGATTATGTGTACGGAGTGATACCAAATCATTAGTACCGTTTCTGTTCATTGTAGTCCTTAGGCACGAGTACTTTGCATTTTTCGGTTTTTATTACGATGTTGTGGATGAGTGGATGAACTAGGTCACTCAAGTATAATTTATGTAACTCCCAGATTTATATACGAGCCAAAGAAATTTGAACCACACATTATTTTATATCGGACTTCCTAATGACTTGACTAAGCAATACTCCCCATGCATTTATCTATTGTAATGAAGTCTTCTCTTATTGCAAAAGACTCTACATAGATTTGGCTTTTAAAATTTTATCCCTGTCCTGGAAAAGGTTTGCACTTTCGAAGTGCTCTGTGATACTTCTGATGCGTATTCTTGAGTTAATTTAGTATACCTCTTCGATCTTAAGTGAATTAGTTTGAAAAAAAAAAAATAAAAAAAAATAAAAAATCTTCAATCCTCATAATTGTTAACAAAAACAATTAAATCAATTATTTATCAATACAATGTGTAAATAAACACAACATCGAGCACGTGTCTTAATTACGAAGTGACAAGATATTAAGTGGTTTCGTGCGTTTTGACGTACACTATATAGATATTAAAGTAAACAACGTACTGTCTGATACATGTGTGCATGAATTTATTAATTAATTATTGAAAAAATTTGTTTATATTTAAAAATTTTGCTTAAACGCAATTCATTTATATTTTTCGATTTTTCAAAATTTATTTATTTATTTATTTATTTTTTTTTTTGTTTGCAGATGTCTTCTTTACAATTATGGAATTAGCTATTTGTAAGACAGAGTTGCCAACTACAAAATTTATGCTGCCCTCATCTGGTACGGCCTCGTTTTACGATACAAACTCACACAATTCGGAAGCAACGGCGCATTTCAATGATATTCTCAATTTTCAAACGAATTATTTATTTAATAAGACATCGAGCAACAATATAACAAATAGTAATAATTTGTTAGATCACACTTTAGATTTAAATGCTATAAATACAACAACAAACATTATCAATAACACTCAACTCAATAATAATTGTAATAATTGTAATACGACGACGGCAACGATTGGCGTTGGCAGCAGCAACAGCGGTAGCATTGGCACTGCCAGTAGCAGTATGCGTCTTAAAAAGAATCGTAAAGTGACTTTTCTCTCCAATTTAATTGAGGTAAGTCCCGTCAAAATGAATTCTGCTGATCGTTACAAACATTACAAAAACAAAAAAAAAAAGAGTCATTCATTGTTCTTTAAATTCTGAGCACGATTTTTACGCATTTCCATATATATATCATGAATAGATAAGAGAACAACATTTGTCTGTATATGCGTATATATGCATGTGTGTGTGTGTGTGTGTGTGTTTTTTTTTTTCTTTCTTTTTTTTTTTTTTAATACATTCAGGCATATTTCTTTTTATAGATGTTGTTCAAATGATGATAAGTATATATTTATGTACTCACATAAATTTATATTCTTTCCATTGTTCCTCCTCACTATTAATTATCTTATACTTTATATCGTAAACGTCAACGAATTGACATCAATGTTAAAATTATTTAAAAAACAAAAAAAAAAACAAAAAATTAAACACAAAGTCAGGCTTTTCTTTCTTTTCTTTTTTTTAAGCTTAAATATATCTAATATTTATTGTATTTGACATAATGCGCTACAATACTTGACATAATATTGCATTAATGTTGCTATGATTTTTGATTAATTTTAATTAGCCATTATTTTAAGGACGATTAAAAAACGTTTTATTTGAATTAGGGCGACTCTTACGAGTATATTTGTTCATGAAATCACAGATTTTCAATTACTCTTCCAAATCAGTTTGATCGCCTCAACCTTCTTCGTAATACTCAAATAAGTTTATAATGCACAAGAACGCGATAACAAGAAGAAACTGAGAAAGCGACCTTGAGCTTTTAACGATTTTGATTTTTGCGTTTCCTCGATCTTTGTTCACCTTTTGCATGATATTCACTCGGTTGCTCGCTTGTGCCCGTACGGTTCGTACGCATTGATTCAAGTTTTCAAGATCTCTCCCGATGTCCTGTATGATAGTTAGAAAGATAGTTATGTTTCGGAGACATAATAAAAGTCATAACACTCAGTTTATATGTTACGAACAAGTAAACGCACTATAGTGGCCCACAGCTCGCCATTACACACTCTGCACTCTTTCGCTCGTCACATTTATTCATATAAAGACTTTTCAAAATTAAGTGTTATATGGGAAGCGGGCGAAAGGATAGTTCTGTCCGAACCACTTTCAATATCGCATGTCCTTGGACCAAAATATGTCAGTGTATCCAATTTCATCGAATGTCTCAAAAATTGCGATTTGTGTGGATTGAATAATAAAAAAAAACAAACGGACAGACAAGATTAATATACCCTTGCACCACAAGTGGATATGATACAAAGCCATATATAACTCTGTTGCAATTAATTATATATTGACATGAAACTGTTCATAGATGTCAAAGGCAGTACTACCACCAATCCAGAAAAAAAATAATTTCATGATGTCTGCATTGTGCTATAGTTGTATACGGTGGATCCAAGTCCTTTTCATTTCATTGTCACAAGCATTTGCATTTAAATCTTACAATCATGGCTTTATTTAGTATTAACCTTAACATTTTCATATCTTACCCCACTTGTGGTACAGGGTATATTAACTTTATGCGGATGTATGTAAAACGCAGAAGAGGGCAGAAGATAGACCCACCTTTTATTATATCGATATAAGATTTGTCTGTCCGTCTGTTCGCTTTTTGCAAACTTGTGGTTTTAATGCAAAGATATATCATGTACATAGATAGTAGGGCACGCCAACTGATCGATCGTCAAGCGGTCCTCCATTCATCGTCAAGGGATTTCGATGGGTTCCCAGTTATATAAGATTGCATCTTCGGCAAAAGAGATATGAATAAAACAGTTAAAGAGATGGAAAAGTCCGCTTACGAAATCCTTCCCCAACATGGAAACATGTACGACAAGATGTAGATAGATCGTAAATCAACTCTTTTTTGCTTCTTTCCGTGCCTACCTTTTAAATGATGCCGATAAGTAGTTGTGCTAAAATTTAGTTATGAATGACTTTGTGTTCAGTTCTGGATGGCAAGTCCTCAACTTTCGAATTATTTCAAAATTTTGAATTTCTTTTTAGATTGAAATGCTGTTCAAGTTCAAGGTAGGATTTAAAACGGTTATGGCAACTCTTTTTCATAGAAAGCAGTTTACTGATTGTAACACACAGGAGAAATTTAAAACAGAAGATTGCACTGGAAAATAGCAAAGAAATCTGGAAAACTAGTGTTGATAATCGAAACGTACCTTGTAAACATAAACATTACCAAACATGATAATGGAAACATAAACCTGTCAAATATAGCTCACCTTCTAAGGATATCCTGACTGTTTTGCATGAGAATTTTTGCATGAGAAACCCGTTTCCCAATTGGATTCTACGTTTATTACTCACAGTAAAACGCAAAAAGAAAAATACGAACGGCATAATTGCATGAATTAATGCCCGACTTACTGCCTCACCTATGCCACTCCCCTTCACACTTAGCCGAAGACGATTATTATCTGTTTTCTGTAATTTTCAAAATATGTTTCAAGAAAAAATATCTGGATTGAGTTACGATGCCATTGCATTGCATGGTATTTCAAGGGTCCGCGGCAATTGTTTTACAGAAGCGTTGGACTGATGCTACTATAACCCTTGATAAGGACTATCAGCCCTATTTTGGCTTTGTGCAAGGCTTTATATCTATTCTAAGTGCAAGGCTTTATATGTATTCTAAGGCAATAGTCACTCTTCGATAACAATTTTGGAAAGATAATGAAGTCGCGAGAACCCCCACAAAAAAAAAATAGATAAATAAATAAATAAAAAACATGCCAGTAACTGCCTTGCGACGGCTGTCTGTTGAATTTTGCAAAACGAAATTATTCTCATTTAGTCTGGGCATTTACGTAAAGATATTGCCACTGATCTAAAATTGTGAGAAATTTGTGTGATTGATGGATTTTTGAGGCCCATCCCGGTTTGTAAATGTTTCTCATAAGTCTTAGCGTTTTAATGATGAAAAGCTGCTTCCGTTCTCAATGCCTGTCTGCGTCCGAGAGTCATAACGTTAGAATAGTAAAATATGTTATAATGAATGGCAACAAAGAAAAAAAGATAGAAATGAATTTTCATTTTCTGTGGCCTACGAACAGGTCGCGAAATTCAACGATTTACATATTATTGAGAGAGAATTAAATTAATGAAAATATGCATTATTTTTTAATCACCTAATGGGTGATGTTCAGTATGCATACAATCGCTTTACATTCAAAGCTTACATTAAAATCTAATAATATTGGATTTTATTTATTGCTTCTTTAACTTATTCATCTTTATTCATTCATATTAAATGCTTTCCGATTTTTAACGCGGTTTTAATTCATCGCGTGTTCAGTTTAAATGCTTTAACGCTTATATTCAGTGTTTATTTATCTTGAACTCTTATCTATCTATCTATCATTGATCCATTGATTATTTCGTAATCAACACTTATTCATATCTAGTGCATGTTTATCTTTAAGTAGTTATTTATTTTCATTTATTACTTTTTTTCTTTTATTTAATATTTATTTATATAAACGTTTGCTTATTTACATTCAGTTGGTTTTTATAATCAATGCTTGCCTACTTATGTCTAGTGCTTCTTCTAATTTAAGACTCGGTTAATGCCGTTTTAATCAATGATTACCATTATTATAATTGTCTTCTTTAGTTAATACTTAATCATGATTTTACTCATTCCATGTAGTTATGAAATTAGGTTTTTTTAGTGCGTGTAAAAACTTTTATGCCCATCACTGAAAGATGTGGGGTATGTTCGTTTTGCCGAAACGTTTTCAACGTCCAGAAGAAAACTTCAGACAACCCATAAAATCGATTTAAGCATGTCCGTCCGTCCGTCCGTATAATGTCTGTTGTAGACATTCTCGTGGCCGCAAAAATGAAGTTATCGACTTCGAGATTGGCAGAAACATTGAAAGTTCTTGCACGCAGCCTTGGTATTGAAAATGGGTTAAATTGGTCGAAGGACACGTCCACAGTACCACGCAAACTGAGAACACCTCTGTTTCTCAAAAACAATAAAGCATTGCTTATTTGCTCATTACGCACAAACTACAACAGATAAATCCACAAAAATTTGAACGTGTATTCCATGGGCCATGCTGTAGCACCTTGACAAAAATGGAGAAAATTCCACACTCCTAGTCAATATTACGGTGTATTGAAATATAATATTTTTTTCAATATCTTTGTAACGCATAGAAGCAAGTTTCATAAGGTATATGAAGTGTTTGCCAATTTCAAATTACCAATGCATCTAAACATGTCCGCCTGTTCGTCTGTCTCTCTGTCTGGCTGCTTAACTTTGTAGTATCTGTAGTAACCATTCTCCTATTTGCAGAAATGATGATGTTGCTTACAAGTTTGCAAAACATTTTAAAAGTCAATCCAATCGGTCAAAGGGTACGCTTACAAAGTCCATATGTCTGTACGATCAAAACGAACAACATCTTTGCTTTCCGCAATATTGTTGAATAAGTAAACGGATATTTTTCCTTTTTTGAATTTTTTATAAAATAACGATCACTGCTTCAACTAATCCTAGACAGTTGTACGTAACGTATCTGCTCCTACATTGGTATTGTGGTCCCAAGTTGGTGAGAGTCACAGGCATCTGTGTGTCTATCAGACTTAGTTCTATGGTTACATAACCTCACCAATTTCTTGTATCTAAAGCTGTTACCTAAATAAATTTTGGTACAACCTAGCAGTGCCACTATAGGAGGAGTGGAGGCCTATGAGTCATGCGTTCGTGAGAGGTGGGAGTGGTTCTATATTTTTGCCCCACTGACACAACTAAAGAACAGCACATTCTTACTCTTTAACGAACATACGGACGGACATAACCTAACCTACCGAAGGGGCATCTCTTATGCTTCTGCGTCTTTCTGTACCCGCCTTGCCAATGGCCTTCTTCGGCCCGTGATGTCTGTGGGAGACGAAGATATCGAATGTACTTGCGAAAAGTGTCAGGAATTTTGCATTTTTCGCATTTTTTTCATTCTTCACCTTTTAACTTAGATGTCCTATGATTGGTAGTTTATACTACATTTCAGATATCGTTCTTGTTAGCTTTCGTGAGACTGGTTAGTAATCCTAAGCGAATTAGTGAATAGGAACTTAGTGAACATTTCCTTATCCATATTTGTAGATAACTCGAATGTAAATAATAGCCTCTGAGAGTCAAATATCACGAATCTTCCGAGAGAAGCAAGAGTAGCTAAACGGAAATACGGTATTGGAGCGAACTCTTCGTTTCTTCCTTCAAAGTAGGTCTATTTGAAATAGCGTTTCTTCTCCATTAATTTTGTAATTCCAATCGTAACGTTAGCTTTAGAAATATTTTGTAGCTAGCGATCTTTAAATCAATCAATAAATCTTACAATAGTTGCCTGGCGTGTGCCCTCTCTCTTTCGAATCTATTGAAGTGAACTGATAAGTTGTGATGACTGCATTCTTCTTTAGGGTTCTTTATTAAAAAGACCTGAGAATAGAATTCATTTCCCTTCCGAACGGTTTTTTTCCCATTAATAAAACATATTGAATAATTGGGGATTTAAGAAGAAAAAAAATCCCCAATCCCCAGTGTGAACAATTTTTGTAGCTCGGAGCAACCGCACGATTCTAAATTTGTTGTGTGTTCTTATAGTAATTAAAATTTCATATGGCACCCAGTATATTTGTAATAGTTCCATTTAATTAGTATTCTATTCAGGTCCATAAAAATAGTCAAGCGATTTTAGCATAAAGCAAAGACAACTGCAATCAATTCACCTATCACACATATTTCTGAAAGCAATACGTAGAGCGATAAACCATTGATCGACACATGATTGTTTTAAAATTATGTTTCAGTGACAAAGCGATCTATTGTAAACGTATACAAATTCAAATACATCCTTTTATGGAGTTTGACTACCTGGACATAAATGGAGAAATTTATTAGGTATTCAAGAATATATAATTAGTTTCTTTATGCGTGCATGTTCATCTAAGTGTATGTGTATTCATGTCTACAACAACAGTGACGTAGAGAGGAATGAGGGTTAAAAAAAAATGTATAAAAAAAAAAATGAAATTTTTTAACTAAATAATCAAAATGTGTCTGTGTTTTACGGTAGAAAAAATGTAAAGAAAAAGTTTTTGCGAAAAGGCTTCAAATGTTTGGCTTGTAATCTTATACTTAAACCACGACTCTTATCCGGTATATATGAGAAGTTTAAACAAAAAAATTTACGAACAGAAAACGAAAAAACTAACCAAAATTGATGCTGGGCTTATAACATATTGGTATACCTTTCGCCATTCTTCCTCTGATAGTCTGACCTTTGGTAATTTTGTAAGCCCATGATTCAAGCTCTAGATTGAATCCAATCAATTGGAAACTTATGGTAATTTAATCGGTTAGAACAGCAGGTTTTCTTTTCCATTTTTTTTCGCTTTTTTTGTGAAGAGAAAGAAAAAAACCAAAAACAACATTGTCCTTATAGTATGGCATGCAACACGTTCAAATAACGGATGTATCATATGTAGTTTGTCAGGTGTTTCTTACAGGATCCTGCCAGTGACGATATAAAAGATTAATTTTATTAAAATTTAACACGTACACCGTAACATAAGAATTTATTAAAATGGACATATGACAAGTTGAGAAAAAAAAAAAACTTCAATCCGTCATATGCGCCAAGAAATTTTGACCCAATTTTCCATAATCTATTAAAAATCTTATTTTGTTTACTTCCTAACGGAGAAAGTCTATAATAGATTTGGAAATGTCTAAATTAAAAAAAAAAAAAAATTGAAATTTTTAAGGTTAATTAAGAAAAAAGAACCTTAAAGTAATAAAATTGTTCCCACGATACCCGTACGCGCTTAACCGTTCATAAATCATCAATTAAAGGAATTTATAATAATTTTTGCAAAAAGAAAAAAGAACGAAATTCATGAATCACATTAAATTGATGAATGACAATCACAACGGATAAAAAAAATTTAATAGAGAAAAAAAAATAAAAAAAATAAATAAAAAGAAGAAAGAACAACCAACAACACTTTAGTTGTTTTAAGGCGAATCTTCGACACATTTTATATCACTCTTTGTGAAGGTTGAAAATCCATTTTCTATGAAATATTTAGATGGCCCCAATGGGTGCCATCCCCAGTACCCGTTTTAGACTCACGTCCCCTATCTTTTGTAAATTGCTATAAAATACTCGAAAGTATCGTGAACATGATGCCAGAGCAACGGAGCAACGAACGGGATGACTATGATGAAATTTATGCAGATCTTTAGACTGAAGTTTTTACACTTCCTGAGATGGATTTATGCTTATTGCAAAAGTAATAACAAATTATTAAATATACCTTGCACTACAGAGAGAACAAGTTTAAAGCAAATATGAATTCATAATGATATATATATAAGTTATAAATCGGAGTAACGATAATCATGTTTGAGAAGTAATCATGTTTGCCACTGTAACATTCCATTCTCATATAAAGAATCCCTTTGCGGCGGGTACGCAATCCATTTTGAGATCATTATCAGCGCCTTTCTCCTGTGCTCTCTCATGCTGTACGCTAAACCTTAAACAATTCGCTTATCGTGACGTATGGTTGCGAGGCTCAAAATGATGCTTATGTCTTTTATCGAAACGCATGCTGTTTTGCTGATTAAATTGTAGATACATATATCTATATATATATGTATACTGAGAAGTAATAGTAGTCAAGAGTATGGAGCAGGCGATATCAGTTGCATATATATATATGCACAAATAAATATACATATATAATATTTTATGAGTGGATACCTGACCCTCCGTTGCCTAAAGATCGACTATAAAGCCATTGCATTTGCCACACTATCCTCTCCCTTTGATCAAATCTCCTGTATTCCTAAATAGGTCAGATGGTAGCACTGCGTAGATAATAAAATAGATAATAAAATATGATAACAGCAAGCGTTTGCAGAAACGCTTATACTCGACGCCGCTTAGGCTAAGAGTTTATTAACTTTTTGGGAATTGTCCACTTCTTAGAAGGACATGAGGTAGGCCTGTCTTTTAATATGTTTATTAATGCAAAATCGTTTTCTAACTCTACTGAATAGTGCATGTCTATCTGTCTGTCTGCCAATGTGATATTTGCCTATGTACTTTTGTTCAAACTATAAACTTCCATCTTGATGAAATATGTCACGTTGACATGTAGTTTTATTCAAGAGGGAGCCCTATTCAAATTGGTTTGATTCGCACAGTTTTTGCAATCAATCGCTTGCCCTGTAATACTAGTTTTATTCAAAACCTTTTGCAGTCTCTAACATTTCGTAACAAACATCATTGAAGAATAGCATTTTGATATATTGAAGGATTGTGCGAAATTCAGATGGGATCGGACAAACTCTTGGCCCACTTTGTTACACAAAATAAGGAACAAATTGTAGTTTGTAGCAATTTGATCAATCCAAATTTGTTGTATTAAGTTTGGATCACGTAGATATATTTTTTGTATCGCGTCTTTCTCCCGTTTCTCATGGGAAGTAAGTCTCCATATATATGACAATTACGTCCAACTTTTGATCTTTTATGATGAAAATGTGTAGTGAAGTTTTTTGCATCCTCGTGCATTATTTTTTCGTGAAATGCAATGCCTTACATGACAAGAATGGGTAATTTGTGTGGCGAAGCGGTGTAGGGTATTTAAGAGCAGGGAGGATCGCTTTCCAGCCAGCTTGGCTTGAATTGGAATGAGGAAAATTACTGAAGTAAGTCTCTAAACAACATCTTAAGATCGCAACAGTTGTGTACACCTGCACCCGTCGTACCACCCATGGTGGTGGGCAAAAAGCCGATATTTTTGAAGAGCACATGTTAAGTGTCTTGCGAATTGAACAGAAACTATCTTTCTGTTGTTACTGATCGTCTAAAGCCAAAGCGGTAAAGCTCAATGTGGTGTCTCGAAGATTTAAGTATTTTTTTTATCTCAAAATTCTTTTCTTTTTCTTCTAAACTATCGGGAATTCGTTTTAGGCCTCATTTTATCCCATCCAAAATATTTTGATTCCTTTTGTTTATGTCTCCTCCATGTGTGATCACAATTAAAAGTTTATAAATTCTCTCAGATAAAAGTAAACATGTATTGCTGCCGATAAGCTTTGCAAAAACTATATATATGTAGAGTATATATATGTACATATATGTAACTAAAAGAAAAGAGAAAAAAAAACCTGGACTAGAAAACAACATTTTCTCATGGAAATGCAATTTTAAACATATTACCATCCTTTGATGTAGGTTTAAAAAAATACATATGTGTATATACATATATATGAAATATATACATATATATGTGAATATATGTATGGAACGCAAATGCAACTCAGCGTGAAAAACTATTCTTAGGATGAAATATAAAATATTTTCTTTGTAGTTGTGCTGTTATCTACATATGTTTACAAACGCACGCATATGTATGCACGCAGTAAAAAAAAAAGTTGGGATTTTTGACTCTGACATCGTTGTCTACTTGAGGGGACTAAATTCAATTGTAACTTTGACTCAATTGATGATGCTCTGATGATAGCGTTTATATTATGCGTACATTTATTTATGGGATACATTTTTATACATCATATACATTATATGTGTATGTATATATGCATATGTATTTGTTTGTATAGTTTATAAATAGAAGAAAAGAGGCTAAATTGACACACAATACCTACATATGTAATCAACAGAGGCTGGCCGAAGTTATTTTAGGGCCCAAAACACCAGGTCTCTTGGACTCTGTTTTTATATGTAATGCAAGTAAGATAAAGCTTCCTATCGTATAGAGTACGTTAAGAGAATGTAACGATTGCTTATTCTTAAATCGTTATGGGAAATGTGTTCCAAAAAAATGTTGCTTTTAAATTTCTTATAATTTTGTAAGAAATTTTCTAAAAATGAATTAAAAATTTTTCAAAAAATTCGCTAAAAACAATTCAATAAAAAACTGCTTCTGTACGTTACATAAGAAGATGGAGGGTAGTGATTACTGAAATTCTGGTGAATGTTATTTCTGTATAGGACAAGAAGTGCAGAAAATTTGCGTGGCAGGTTGCGCTATTCAGCGAAAACTAAATATGACCCCTATCCATGGCTTGCATTTCTAATCAAAAAAGTGAGTCAACATCGATCGATAACGTGACAGTGGAACCAATTGCATTGCCAACGTCAAGGAACCACTTGTTGTAGCAACTAATTCCCTGTTTGTTTATGTTTCATCCAGACGGATGAAAATGGACCTTATGATCCGAAATAATTTGATTTAAGAATTTATGGGCATTTAATTAGCTAATGTACTTAGAAAATATCTGAAAACGTCTGCTACTTTTTGTGGTTACCTGTATTGGTAGTTCAAAAAATGGCGCGATCTAAATAAATTCCTTCCGCTAAAATTGTTTGCTTCATAACACGTCCCTGACGCTTCAGCTTCCCCAAAAATTACGGTTATGGATGACTTAGCTAATCTTTAAATAAATAAATAAATAAATATAAGTTAACTTTGGACGACGTAAGCTTCAGTTGCTTGGAAGCTTGTGGTTTAACGAGATAAATTTCATTTACGTCACTACCTTCTTCTATGTTTTCAATTGGATTAAGCCGGAAAAAAATACAGCTAAAGGTACGGAAACGATTAAGTAGATTTGAAATGAAAATGAAGCAAGTTACGAAACAGTTAGGAAATGGCTTACGAGATTTCGGGCACTGAGAACGATTAGATTCGCATATGTCGCTTCGTGTCCCGTAAAAGCAAATAAGAGAATAATTTTCAATTTAGGCCGGGAAATTTTACCCCTGTCTATTTTCCAGATTTGGCCATTTCCGATTACCAACCATCCAGGTCGATGCAGTCCGGATGAATAGGTTAACTGTTCATAGAAGTTGAAGATGTCCGAAAATAGATCGGTCGATCACTTGCCTTCACTTCGCCTTGGAACCACGGGAATTTGTACCGTGAGGGTATCGAGAAACTATCCGATAAATGATAAAAGACCATAGATAATGATGACGCCTATTTCGATGATTAAGCTTGTACAACAAGCTAAATAAAGTTGAATTTTATCAAAAGCCGGAATGAATTTATTTTCGCTCCTAATAAAATGACACCTCTTATTGAACGATTCTTGTAGTCTTTACGTTTGTGGTAAGGCAGTAACATAAGGTCATCAAACAGTTTTACATTTTAGATATACATATATATATACATATATATATATATATATATGAACTTCTAAATAAGGTTTTGCATTTGTTCTTTTCCCATTCGCCATTGAAAAATTGAAACTGAAGAAACGTTCCCATGACATAGACCTGTAATATGACATACATATATGGTGTAGTCTGCTCTTGAATGGTGTTTCTAAATTTCTACACAACCGAATATAGCGTTCATATTGTAGAACTTATTAAAATAGTTTTATTCGATTAATTTCGAGGCCTTTTCAAAATTATCTCTCGTTCGATTTAAATTAGGCGCGGTTGCTCAGTATTAGACTTTAGTAACATATCTCTCTGTGTGGACGAAATCTTCTAAATAGATTTTCAGTCGTCACATCTGTTCTTCTGCCGGCCTCTATGAGTTTCTATTATTTTCAAAGACTTAAGCATTTGTTTATGTTTCAAATCGAGTTGAAAATAGGCGTAAATCGTCCGTGAAAACTTAATAAAACAGAAAACCGGAACTGGGTAAACTATTTTTCTGAACGGCATTAGACCGACTGCGTAAATATTTGAAATTGATTGGCTAATGCGCTCGGAATAGACAAGACTTTAATTGGGTTCGTATATCTGTCTCCATTACTCTGTGCACATCTGCACAGCTAATCTGACTTTCGTTCATTTTGTATCTCCGCGGTCTTCTTCTTCATTTAGGGGTAACTCTATTACAAAAAAAAAAAAAATAAATAAATAAATAAAAATAATATTAGAGGCCCGTTAGCATATGCTTTGTTGAGTCAGCTAACGGGCTACTGAACTACTACACATCAGGGTGATTGGTGTGCGTGCATATGTTACTTACAATAATGTTGAAAAATTGTGCTAACAATGTTGTCATTTATGATAATGAAGGTCAAGCAGTCAAATGAATGTTTCACAAATATCACATTTATTAATTCAATAAACAAAACACATAATAATATTATCTGCAACCGTTTGTTATTTCGTTGTAAATTCTTCTTAATTTTATTATTTATTTAAGAAAAATGTAAAGAAAGACTTGAAAAACAGTATTTTCTTTTTTCTTCTTTTTTAGACCAAAAACATTTTCATCAAAGAAGAACCGATTGACGGTAATAAAGATTTACCGCCGCCCATATGCAGTTTATCGGATATATCAGATCATGAAGCATCACTGGGTGAGTCCATTTTTTTATTTTAAATATTTCTCGATTTTAAGGGCAACGCAAGTTAATTGCAATTAAAAATTATTGCAAAATAAAAATAATTATTGCTTAAGAATGTGACAAAGTCTTTGAAGTCTTCGCGTTGCACTTTCACTTACGCTATTAATAAAATAAACCTTTCTCAGGATCGAATCGATTGTTCTTTCAATTCAATATTCGTTGCGTCTTGAAGGGGCAAAGCGCCCAAGTATTATATTGTATCTTGAATTCAGTTCATTAACATTTATAATTAAAACTGAAACAACAAATCGACTACAAATTACAATAAATGCAATAAAATCACGAACAAAACAAAAAACAAAAAACAAAAGAAAAATTATAAAAAAATTACCATCTGTGAATAAATAATTGATTGACACTTGGTCGAAGTGAAACGAACACACCTTCTGCATGCACTTACATATGTAAGTAATATTGGCATACGTATGGTCATGCTTGCTATAAGCGAAGAAGTCCCCTAAGATAGTAAAAAACCCTTTATATCAAAAGCGAGAAATTAATAAATCGAATCATTTGTGTTCACCCACCCGACTGTGCATCTGTCCGTCCGTCCAACTTTGCCGCCATCCATCCGTTCATCCAGAAACGTGTTCATTCATCCGTCTGTGCGTCTGCCAACTTAGGTGTCTTCACCACCCACGCCCCGTACTGTGCTACGGTTTTTTTACTGTCTATGCGTCTATTCCTTTTCACTCAAGTCCTCTTCCATCGTAGGAGATCTGACGATGGCTTTTCTCCTTTTCCCTTTGATTAAAAGAAACCGAGAGCTTTGTCGTCCAATAACCGGGCTCGCAGTGGTCAGACAAACGGTGTTTTTTTTTATTTTTTTTTTTTAAACATTGATGTTGTAATCAATCCCTAGTTACGTAATTCTACTTAATTAATCACCTTATCGTCTTTTGCGAAAGGCGTGTAACTGATGCGTATATTCTTTCTTCAAATAAAGAGCCATTGGTGGAAAAATCACACAATTTATTCATATCTAGCTAAGAAAAGTTTTTAGGATGTCGGTCCATCCTTCGCTTTTTATTAAAGACGTTATCCCTGCCATCATGTGTATTCTTAGTTACAATGAAGGGGTACAGCTTGAAAATTGAGGTCATTTTCCCTCTAATCGCACTCGTAGCTTGTGCAGACAGACTAAAGGGAAAGAGAGGTAAATAGACTTGCAAAGAAAAAATTGGTATTATTCCTGTGACTTTTTGATCACCATACTTCAATTAGCTTCTGCAGGATATGCAAAGAGAGTAACAAAATTAATATACCTATCATCTTCGATAGTGAATTAAAAAAAAAAAAAAAAAAACCAGAAAACAATAAATTAAGAATATTAATAATTATAGTAATAATGAAAAATGCTTACGCATTCAAGAGCCAATATATTTACTTGGACTATCATTACACTGCTGCTGCTGCTGCTGCTGCTGCTACTGCTATTACTATCGCTATTAGAAGTGAGTGCATGCAATGTATGTAAAAAGCGCGTACCATCTGCAATTCAATCATTTATTTATGTATGCAATGCATTCACTATTTTCAGCATAAAAATTAAATAAAATAAAGAGAGAAAAAAAAGAAATAAAAATAAAAAATAAAGTAAATGACAAATGGTCTGTTTTGATGAAAGCATATAAGAAGAAAAGAATAATAAATAATATTTACAACAACTACAATAGTCAACAACTATTTGCGACAATATGTGCAAAACTTATCTGCATAAGGGTTTAGTTAGTTATTAGTTATGCGTCATGTTATGCTTATTGCACATTAAAGCAGAAGTTTGAGGTGAAGTTGAAGTTTCGTTAAAGAAAGAAACACAAAACATTCGATTGACATTTTTTATACCCAATCACAAGAAATATATTTAATTCGTCCAATTGGGAAAATGCTCCAACCGAGTCGGACGACTTTAATTGCTGTTATTAGCGAAATCGGTTTAGATGCTTTCGTTCATTTCTTCAAATCACATTCAAGATCGTAAGATTTTGCAATCGAAATCATTTCGTTCACTTATCATACTTTTTTAGCTTAAGCTCGAAAGTCGCCAAATCGTTTCGGACACCGACCCAATAATTTTCACCTTTTTTCCTTTTCTATATTTGCGTTCAAAGTTCTACAGTTTTGACCGTTTCTTTTGACAAGCTTGCAAGCATTAAGTTGAAGGAGCTTTAGTTTTTATCCGTTATTTTGTTGTTTACATGAAAAAACTACCAGAAGCTTGTTGTTGTTACTTTGTCCTGAAAATTCTCATCGAAACATGATTTCAACAATTTGTGCTATAGCTAGTAGCTATGTATAACGCGATATATAATCAAATATAAATAAATATAAATCAATTTGTAAAATCAAACAAGATGCCAGTAGGCGAATGGGTGTGTTAAAAGATTCGGCTCAAGCTAAATAAAAAACACTTTTTTTTTCTTTCATTTTTACTTCTATTTTTATTATGCAAATGTTTTATATGCAGACATATAAACGCACTTTAACAACGATTTGATATTACATTTTGATTTAGAGTTCATACGGTTGGGCGGTCGAATGTTCATTCATTCATTCATTCATTCATTCATTCGTTCACTCACTCATTCATTCATTTATTTGTTAGTCGTCAATCCATCCATTCAAGCATACGTTCCATTCTATTCATAACTTTTGAACGCCGGAAATAAACGACGTGACTTTTTTGATGAAAAATATATATATATATATATATATATGCATATATATGTGAACGACAGCGAACACAACATCCAACAGAAAATCAACAACAAAATCTTGAGAAATCTATTTATTAAAATTTTTATATACGTAAATAATTAAGAATCACATTCATTCATATTTAATATATTTTATATAAAAATACATTTTGGGGAAAAATAATGTTTTTTTTCCTTCTTTAAATATTCAGACAGTGAAACTTACTGCAAACAGACAGGACAGTAGTGTGTACGATCACAATTTATAGTGAATGTCTTGTAGGCGATAAGCAATTATTAGTAAAATAATTAGAGAATTCTGAGGAGTGTAAAAATTGGGAAAAAAACGTTCGTGTGTTGGGCAGACATTTCACGGTACTTACGATGTTATAACAATAACAATAACAATAACAATAACACTTTATAAGCAATATTATAAGCTCACTTATACACACATATAATGCTTGAATGAATGTATTTATGCCTCATTAAAATTGTCAACTATATATATATGAACGATGATCTGCCGTAGAAATTGAAAAGGTGAACAAGATACATAGAGAGCGAAAGATAAGTTAAAGGAAAACAACAAGCAAAAGTAACATTTTAAAGCGAATCTTGGATCCCTTATCTCCATAAAAAAAGTCGACATCAGCTTGCCGACGCATTCTCTTATTAAAATTGTGGAGCCAATATTGAGAAGATCGTTAGCATCATTTTTCTATGTCTGCATTCGTCAAATTACTTTAGCCAAAAAAAAAAAAAAATTGAAGAAAATATTCAAGTAAATATCTGTTACGCCTCATCTGAATAACTGGCAACATACGGTCACTTTAAAACTTAATTTATCGAATTTAGTTCCTAAGTACAAATCTGATCCTAGCTTTCTATACATACCTAGAATTTCATTCCAGCGAACGAAGAAAGTTAAGACTGAAAACTGAAAATTGTTTTTTTTTGTCTATGACACCTCATGAAACATGTTACAAATCGCTTAAGAAAGTTAGCATACCTTAAGCCCTGGTCGATAAGTATAATAACAAAGAGAACACATTTTGAACTTGAACCTTCTGTGAACATAATTTCAATGTAAATAATAAACGACACGTACACATGTATATGTAAATATGTATATACAAATAATACAAATATTTATATATACTTATGTGTATATATAACAAAAATGCGTAGATTTTTAAGTTTTTTCTTTTTTTTCTGAAGATAATCGAAAAGAGTTTTTACAGGATGCTTTACTATGCGGACGATTCTTAATACGCTATCAAACCGATCGAAATAGAGAGCCCCGATGATCGCGAAAGTAAACTTATTGTCTATAAAATTATTTTGAAACGATCGGATGATTCAAAAAGTATACGTTACCTTAACGTTACGTTAAACTTTTCGAAGAAAAACTTGTAAGCAAGTTTCTAGGATCCATAGAGCTTTACAAAATGTTATCCTTTATCCCAAGATTAGTCGGGAATTTGTGTTCGTTCGGAAGATAGAGACAGAGGTAGTGGTAGAGGTGGTGGAAGGGGTATATATAGCGGTAGAGGTAAAGGTGGAGGTAGTGGAGATCAATGTAGAGGAAGAAGTAGAAGTAAAAGCACAGGTAAGGTGAATGTGAACGCACCGATAACAACAACAACAATACTCCAACACAAATCTTTCCCTGGTGGACCTCCAGAAATGTTAAACTTGAACATTGCGGCTGGTAATCGACCTGAATAGGTGGTAACGTGCTTAAAACCAAAAACCATAAACCCGATAGTGAGCTTCTTGCAAAGATATTAGTATTAACTCTGGTTTGTGTGTCCCCGTTTAAAGGCTTAATATTTTTTAGACCAATTAACAATTACTGCTATAAAGATATAAAGTTTGACTTTAATAATCAACAGGTTTGTAATAAAAAATTTTAATAAAATTTAACATTTTTTTAATAGTTTTCAATGAATTTTAAATCACACACATAAACACATACGAAACTGAATGACTTTGCTATACATACTATAAACATGGGTTAGATTCGATTAAAATAATGAAAATTTCATTTTCTTCTTAATGATTGTTTTTATTGTGTGATAATAAACAAATTGTCCTCTGACACTCTCATTACTTTTAAATAAAATATGAACAAACAAACAAACAAGCAAACAAGCAAACAAACAAATGAACAAATGAATAAATGAAGAAAAGAATGGAAAAACCATTAATAGAACGCACTTGCATTGACAAGTGCATGATGATAAAAATAAGAGAGTGGGAAGAGAAAGAGAAAGAGAGAGAGAAAGAGAGAGAGAGGGAGGGAGAGAAACAAAATATTTTAATATTTTATTCTCTAAAAAGAAAGAGGCGAAAAAAAGTTTTTTTTTTTCTATAAAAGTTTCAATTCTCTTTTTTAGCTAGAGAAACATGTAAACTTGTTGTTGTTCGTTGAACAAGTTTTTCATTTCATTCATTCAATATTCATTCAAAAAATAAAAAAAGGGAAATAAAAAAAAAAAAAAAACTACACAATAAAGTTTTTACGCCTCTTTTTGTTCGTTTTGTGTTACGCGCTTTTTCGTTTCGTCGTATTCCTCTGCTCAAACAGTGCGCGTTCGTTTTCATTCAGTTCTAGTGAGCTTTGTAAAATGGTTGTGTGGAGAGGGATGGATGCCCATACATATGTTTATTTATAGTTTGATGCCTTAGCTAATCTGACGATCTGGCGATTGTCATTCACGATTCATTCATTCATTCATTCATTCATTCATTCACTCTTTTATTTATTTCTTTATTCGTTTCGTTTTGCTTAAGTTTCCTTTTTTTTTTGTATTTATTTTCTTTTTTTTTTGCTTTTGCTTTATTGCTTGTATGGGGATAAATCGATCAGTTAGCTGGTCGGTCGGTATGTTTCGTTTTCATTGAAAAGTTCTTGCTGCTAATGTTCGCAATTTGTTTATCAAACGCGCCCTGCATGAATGAACGTTTATGGGACTTTCGTCTTTCGTTTTACTCTATGTTTCCCCACAAACAAAGTAAAATGTAAATCGAAACGAAAAAAAGAAAAGGAAAGAAAAAAAAAAAGCAAAAACCGGCTTCATTATCTGTTTAGCCTAAGGCTGGTTTTTGATGTTCTCTTTTATACATATTTTTATGTGGTTGGGCATGTGAGCGTTTATGTCAGGCCAGTCCCACATATACTAATACACGCATGCATATATAAATGTGTTTTTTTCTTCTTTATTACCATCGGTTAAAAAGGCAGATATGTTCGCTGCATTGGGCGGTTTGCAACAGCCAGAAATACGCATTCGTCATCTTGTGAAGCAAGGGAGAGCTGAAGCGAAGCAATTTCCAAGTGATTGCCTTGTTTAGTTATTTGAACCGATGCTGGTGTTCGTTGTTAAACTCTTATCTCCCTCTCTCTCGCTCGTCATTATCCATATCTTCTTCTGTCTGCCTATATGTTCATCCATTTATACTTTGGTCCCTTTCTTCATCTGCTCTCTCTCGATTTCCTGCTTCCGTGTTGTTCATTCGCAAGTTTCTGCATTGATGTGACATTCTGCCTATGCATCGATCGGACTCCATTCGCTTATCTCTGCTGATTTAGTGAATTTTCCTTTCGTAAATCGAACATTTCCGTTTCTTGTCCGCTTACTCATCCGATTGTTGTTTGTCATCGTCATCAGGTTGCCTGCTCGTTTGTTTGTCCATTCGTTTACCGCTCTGATCTGTTGGCCGTTATGTGTATCTAATTGTTCAACCACCCCTTTTCCGCCAGGCATCCGAGCGTCCACTTCTGCTATATTCATGCAATAGACACATCGTCTATCCCTTCTTCATGCCTGGTACGCTGGTACGTTGCTTAACCATTTATCGCCCCATTTGTCCTTTTATCCATTTTACCCTTCTATTCGTTTAATCTTTACTGTTTCGCTATCCATTTGTCCTTTCATTTGTGTGCCTGTCCATCCGTCTGACTTCTGCTTTGTCATTCCTCCAGCTATCTAAGCTCTTGTTCATTCTTTCGCTTACTAAGAAGTGAATCGGTTCCAAAATCTCTATTCTGTTCCACTTTACACCCGCTTGTCCACTTACCGATTTGCTCTCCTTTTTTCATCCAACCCTTTCTTATAAGATCGCAAGCATCGATAAGATAATAATTTGGAACATATGACCTAAATGCCTTCAGCCATTTTTCATAGATGGAATTTGATAAAGGGCGTGATTCGCCAACAAAAGTATTCATGATTGCTTACAAAGTAAAACAATACTGAAGCAACTCGCAAAAATAAAATCTTAGAGTTGCGTGGGAGAATTGTCACACCGTGACACCATTGACACACATCTGCTATATAGAGTGTGGAGAGTGCACAAAATTCGCTTTAAGGTGTACGCGGCTCGCTTGCTTGTTATAAATTAAATATTTGCTGGTTGAGCCCCCTCTTTAGTTTGTATACACAAGATTTGCTTGTGACCGTGGGTGCTTCAAGTTTCTGTTTTTGCGTTTTTGCTTTTTTTGTAGTTTTTTATTTTTTAAATTGTTGTTGTTATTAAAATCATATTAAGTTCACTGCTTGCTTTGTATAATATATGCGTTATTTCGGGGCTTCTTCTCCCTCTTTTCTTCTTAACGACTAAATACACTTTCCTTTTCGTTTCAATCTCTCTCTCTCTCTGCTCATAAACTACTTTTGTCGATATGCACGAGGTTTTTGAGTGTTTTTGCGATGATCCTTTTGTTTTAAACTAATTCAGTATAATTTAAATTTAAATCCTTGCTTCACATGTTGTTTTGCTTATCGTCGTTTCTTTCCATGTTTTTTTTTTTTTTTGGTTTTCGTTTTATGTTTAAAAAAAAAAGAAGAAAAAAACCTTTTATTCTTTCTTTTGACTTCGACTTTAATTCCCCTTTTTTCGACATTATCAACCAGTTGATTAAACCAAAGAGGCAGCCAAACTGGTTGCGTTGCCTTCAATCATATCACTTAAGGCGGCACTTGCCTCACTCACAACATTCGCTTGACTTTAGCTATTATTGTATTGTATTGTACGTACTGTTCTGCACGGTTCCGCTGGTCTTTACTTTACATACGTACATGCACACATATATACGTGCATATAAAGCAAGCAAGCATGCGTTCGCTTATATGAATGCAAGGTTTGCATGTGTTGTGTTTACACGTATAGCTTGTGGTTTTGTTGTTAATTTTGTGCTGTGTTAACACATTTTTTTGTACTTTTCTTCGGTTCTTTTTTTCTTCTTCTTCTTCTTCTTGCTTTTTTTTTTTTTTCTTCTAAAAATTATAATTATTTTTATTCATTCATAACATTTGCTTGAATGAATATTTGTTTTCATTTCATTTAATCGTATTACTTGCAAAATTTCTGGTTTTTCATTCATTCAATAATATTGTTGTGTTGTACGTTTATTTTGACGTGCTGTGTCAACACATTTTTTTGTACTTTTCTTCGGTTCTTTTTTTTCTTCTTCTTCTTCTTCTTGCTTTTTTTTTTTTTTTCTTCTAAAAATTATAATTATTTTTATTCATTCATAACATTTGCTTGAATGAATATTTGTTTTCATTTCATTTAATCGTATTACTTGCAAAATTTCTGGTTTTTCATTCATTCAATAATATTGTTGTGTTGTACGTTTATTGTTGACGTAAAATTTCAAATTCATTCATTTATGCTTTTCTGCCTTTTTGTTTATTAAGTGTTAACACCTTGTAGCACATGTGCGGGTCAAAGTGTTCACATATATGCAATACATACGTACATACATGTAGATTTTAAAGTAAGAAAAGAAAAAAAATGAATAAAAAAATTAAATAATTTATACTTAGTTGATATTAAAAATATGGGGAAATTTTGTGGCCATGTCATGTGAACGATACAACATTTTTCAATATGTTAGACGGAATTTCATTTTAATCCTTACTTTTGCAATTACGTAGCATTGCCATTACGTACGTCTACAGGTACGTGCAACATATCTTCAACATCCATCAGTTAAGTTAAGGTAAATACTGCCTTTCCTTTTGTGCCACTCATCGTGATGAGATGAAGAAGGCTTGCTAGACAGATTTGTTATTTCGCAGATAAAACAACAACAACAACAATAAAAACAAAATTAAAAGAAGCCATTTTTGTTTATACGTTCGTCGTGTCGTTGGTGTTAAAACTTTTATGATCGCTAATATTAAGCTAAAAAGATGAAATTTGTTGACAGTCGTATATGTATATATATATATATATGTGTTTCAGACATAGAACAAATTCGCTTTGATGTTTCGCATTGAAAGCAATTCGAATTTTCGAAATTGTAGTTTGCTGCCGTGGTAAGCCCAGCGCATCCATTGTTTACTCACAATTACTCCGATTACTTTAAAGTGTCTAAGCAAAACTGACATTTGCCGGCCAGTAGGCATTCCCTTAATTAAACGAATCCTTAGCCATTTTGTGTGCATTCATTATTTTTAAGCAATGAATATCCATCCGATCTTCACCGCGGACCCGACATTTGATTTTCATTTATTTCCCACTTGTTCTCGCTGTCCGGTGGGACCATTAACAGGCCCTTCCCAGAGCATGCCCTAATAATTCCCTGAAAGTTTTCAAATATTGGAGTTTTTGAAGAATTATCTCTTATCTCTTTTCCCTATTGATGGAGTTACGTTTTAGACTATTTTGAAGTACTATCTGCGTAAAATTATTCAAGGACAGATAAGGAAAACTTTTTGCCATTTTCCGTGCTGTGTGATTTTCCGAAATAAGGATTAACTAGGAAGGTTACGGTAGTTGAGATCGCAAGCGGGCAAGCAATAGGATG